>OMNN01090643.1:0-13411 GCA_900302755.1 Chromis chromis | reverse complement strand
TTAGGAATAATTTCACAGCTTATGATGAAATTATGTTCAACCAACAAACTATATTAAGTTAGCGGAATGAGCTTTTCCTCCTCAATTAAAGGTATTTTTAATCACCACTAACCTAATAATTGTTAGCATGAACACAAGTTTTTTTTTTTTTTTTACAGATAAAAGGATTAAGTTTTTCCAACTAGTATTTCAAAGTTATTTATACTTTAAAAAAAAAAACAAAAAAAAAAAACAGTGTTGTCTGCTTAATTACAAAAACCTTGAAGACAAGTGTTTAAGTTGGCAAATTTAAAAAATGAAGTTGCTCCAGTGTTATGCAGGAAGAGGAGGGGACTTGAAATCCTGAACTCAAGGTGTTACTAAGCCAATTTCTTTAAGTTACCTCAATGTAAATTTAGTTTTAAATCAACTAACGCCACAATTTGAGTTTAAATTAAACTCAATATTGAGTTGATGCAATTACCAACATTATTATGTCAACACAACTCAACACAATGATGTTTGTAACTTAAAAGCTTCATCTAAATCAGTCAACTAGATTTCTTAGTGGTGGGAACAGGAGGGAAGGTTCTTGTTTTTGTTGGTAAAGTCTCCACCTGTGTTTGTGTGTGATTCCTGCAGAAACCCGTCCCAGATCCTCCCTACATCCAGCGTCACCACCGTGTTTGTACCTACAGCAGAACCAGACACATGACGGCCCGACTGCCCGGCTGTCTGCCCGGCGTTTCTCCTCTCTACCACTATCCGGTCGCTCTGCACTGCCACTGTGCCGTCTGCTCCACTCAGGACACCGAGTGTGAAACCTTCTGATGGACGGCTCTGAACCGCTCCCTGCAAACTGTGTTATCAACAGTCAAATAAATAAAATGATTAAAGATATCTGAGTGAAGCACGTAGAAATAAATACATGTTTATATTTAGTACCAGAAGAAGCACTGACAGACGGATGATTAATCTACTAACCTACACATCTGTAGACTGAAGACAATGAAGTTATAAATGTCTATATGTAGGACAGGAGAAGTAACAGAGCAGCATTATGTTTATGAGTTCTGTCATTCTTTATGAATGTATAATATAAAGACTCCTTTAGATTATACACGTGAAAACACAAAGTCTCTATCTAAATCTGACATCTAATCTAAAATCAGAAAGGTTGCATGTATTCTGTATTTCAACTATTGTACTGTATCTGTGCACCAAGTGAAGTTCTCCAGAGCTTCAGACGCCCCAAACCTCCAGGTTTACAGTGTGTATAGTTTAAAGTAATTACATAAAATGCTAATTTGTTTGAGTGCATTCACCAATAAAATACAGCTGTAGCTGATATTGAAATGACCAGATCAGTTACCTGTGTCCTGCATTAATCCTGAGGCAACAAATGACCACTAGTGACATATTTCCTTATAAATAGTTTATAGGGGTTACGTGGAGGTGACAGTAGTGTGTGTGTGTGTGTGTGTGTGTGTGTGTGTGTGTGTGTGTGTGTGTGTGTATTTAAGTTGTTCTGAAACTTAAATATTTTACAATGTATCAGTAAAATATAGTTGAAGTATTTAAGTTAAAATATTGGTTTGGTCCATGTGAACGATATATTGTTCACATGGACCATATATATATTGTCAGGGCAGCTGTGGTTCAGGTGGTAGAGCGAGTTGTCTACTGATCGCAAGGTTGGCGGTTCGATCCCCGGCCCCTCTGCATGCCGAAGTGTCCTTGGGCAAGACACTGAACCCGAAGTTGCTCCCAATGGCAGGCTAGCGCCTTGCATGGAAGTCTGTCGCCATTGGTGTGTGAATGGGTGAATGCGAAACACATTGTAAAGCGCCTTGAGTACCACTAAGGTAGAAAGGCTCTATATAAGTGCAGACCATTTACCATTTACCATTTTACAATGGAGGAACAAGGGAGTAAATTAATAACTGGATTAAATAGCTTGTTATGAACATTTGAAACATTTGATGGTCTCACTTAGGACCCTTAGGACCTCCTGTTGCTGTCTACACTAGCATGCACCACCTGGTCATAATGAGAACTACAAAGTCGTTTCTGAAAGATCTAAACGTAAATGGTTCAATATATTTGCCTTGAAACTAATTATAGTTTAGTGCGTGAAATTTGTGTTATAAAAGAAATAACAGCATGCCCTTCCACTGGGTATCTGAGTTATTTCTCTCTCCATGACAAATCCCAGACACAATGAGGCAATTAAGTCTGTTTGTGTTGTAATTTTTTCTGTGGAAACGTTTCTGCACATGGTGTTGAAACCCATGCTCGGTTGCTCTACCTTGTGCTTCAAGAGTCTAAACACACATGTAATGTGCTTTTCCCAGAGAACATTAGACTGGATTGGTTTACAGTAATGAGACGCTGAGGACATGTTTTGTCTTTCCTTATCTGAACCTCCAAATGCTGTGTTATTAACCCAGCACACAAGTCAACAATCAGACAGAAACATGCCAGATGATTTCAGTTAGGAGGCCTGTTACAGTGGAAATGTCCTCAAAGCTGACTTCCACATTAATGTGTGTTTCCTGTAAGTATGAAAAGGCCAACATATGTCCACAATCTGCTTATTATTACTCATGTGACCCCTGCTCCATTAACATGTCATTCAAATGTGTAACCAATCTGCTGTGTCTGCTATAATTCTGCTATAAGGGGAAAAAATGCTCTGATTTGTTTGTATTTATTTACCAACTGAACAATGTGGTGACAGTGCCCCTGCAAAGCAGAGATGGAGGAATTGTTTTGGTAGAACATGAAGGGGGGCAGCACTGTCATTAAAATGGCTAATTCACCAAAAGAACAAGCAGGTCTGCCTTATTGCGGGATTCAACGCACCAAATCTTCAGCATGTAGGTTGCTGCTCGGATGTTGTTGTTTCCCGTAATGAAGGGAATTTTGAAAACAGTCATACACAGATAGTGAGACGGGACTTGAAAGCTGCAAGAAATACAATTGTGGGAAATGGCAGCCTATAATACCTGAACTACATCTGGTCGGGTAGTGGTAAATGGTAAATGGTAAATGGTCTGCACTTATATAGCGCCTTTTTCTACCTTAGTGGTACCCAAGGAGCTTTACAATGTGTTTCTCATTCACCCATTCACACACACATTCACACACCAATGGCGACAGAGCTGCCATGCAAGGTGCTAATCTGCCATTGGGAGCAACTTGGGGTTCAGTGTCTTGCCCAAGGACACTTCGGCATGTGGGGGGGACCGGGGATCGAACCACCAACTTTGCCATCAGTGGACAACCCGCTCTACCACCTGAGCCACAGCCGCCCTGTGGTGGCTCAGTGGTTAAAGCTATGGGCAGGAGGTTGGGGGTTCACGCTCCACTATGGCCAATCTGCTGCTGAGCAAGGCCCTTAACCCTGTCTGCACCAGGGGTGCCATAATGTGACTGACCCTCCGCCCTGACCCCAGCTTCCTAACAATGTGGGATATGTGAAAAATTAAATAAAGTTTAATCAAGTGTAAGCAATGTATGCCCTATATATTTATCTCTAGCAGGCGTACAACAACTTCTGAAGAAGTATCTGTCTCTTAAGCTGCTGAATGCTCCACTATGTTCACCAGCTGCATGCTAACTGTGTGTCTGACACTTGATGCTGGGTCGGTTGTGCACAGTGGGTTTATCTGAGTTTTATAGCTGTAAACAGCTGCCTGCTGCTGCTGCAAACTACATGAGAATGATCAAACAGAACCCAAACAGTAAAGCTGCAGGCTGTGAGTCCAAGACGCTTAGCTGAAAGGGGAGGTTTGGGTTTTTGTGTTGGTGACACTGAAAGATGCTATGCAGAGTTAGGTGATGGTTTTCTCGATGTTCATCACAACAAGGTACACCTTTTGTCATTAGAATATAAAAAGAAGTCAAAGTGTGCCTGCGTGTCCACGTGTGTCTGCATGTTTTCAAGCAGGCAGCAGTGCTTCACGGAGACATGAGTGGTTTACTTTGGATTCCAGTGCCGTTTCAGACACAAACACACATTCTTCTGCTGTGGCGATCGCTAGCTCTCTCACTTGGCTTATTGTCAGAAATCATGACCCTGATTCTCCCTGCAGTACTGACCTCACAATGAGAAATAAATCAAGACTCCGAAAATGGCTTTGGACTATGCAAAAGGTTATTTTCTCAGAGCTTACAATTAATGTGCATAAAAAGCATTTCTTCCTCCTTGAAAAGCACCGTATGGAAACATGTTCCTTTGTGTGAAATTCATTTCTGGAGTCAGAGCACATCAGGGGTTTTATAACACTTATGATATACTGTTCACACTGGCACGTATGTGTGGAAATGCTAGCCGAGTATGCTCCTCCCAGGAGGAATAACTTTCTCCACTGATAAAAACTTCAATCTGTCCTCAGTGTGCATGTAACACAGAGAGGCCTGAACAAATTTCACATTCCCATCAACATCTATCAGCACTGCTCCAAGTCCTTAGAGAGGTGTAGCAAAGTAACAACATACCAACCTGCATTTAAGTGTGATTTGGAGTATTTGAAACTTTAGTTGCAGCATGTTCATCACATGTACTTAAATATTACCTACATATGGCACATTGTGAACTAAATAAACTTCAACCAGTAATGTAGTTTATCTAGAGCTTGTAGCTGTTTGGTGTTCAACTTTCCCAACTTGGGGCACCCATGGCCATTTTCACCTCAACTAGGCACTTTTGTAGATGTCTGCAAGCTTCTGGTTGTATCTTTGACCACTCCTCTTGACAGAATTGGTACAGTTAAACTAAATTTGTTGGCTCTCTGATACACACTAATATTGATTTAATGAATTCCTTTTTCTCAAGTCTTGCTGGACACTTCTGTTGTTGTTACAAACACTACAGTTTATTCAGTTCAATTCTTCATTTTGGTTTATAGACAGTGTTGGGCCAGAAAGGACTAGAAAACCCACAATGCTGATTTTAAAGCTGCACTCATTGTTTTTTGGCCACAAGGAGGCAGAAAACCCCAAGCTGGTACACATGTTTGGCCATAGCTAGACAATTACCACCCCTAGCATCATTATGATCGTATTCTTCAATCTAAAATTTCTCCAGTTCTGGATTTTAAGTCTCTGTGTAGCTTTGACTTAACAACAAAGGTGATATATCCATCCATTATCTATACACCGCTTTATTGTGTTGAGGGTCGCGGGAAAAAGTGTCTGGCAAATATTTCTGCATTCCATGTTTGATATAATTTCTTTTCCACCCTAAATTTATTCTAATTTGCTTATAGACAGAGTGCAAAAGGGATCCAGGCTGGATGTATGAGACATTCACAATTCAAATTCGATCTGCATGACCTCTGAATGGGATTTAATATTATTATTTTATACACTGTCATTATCATGGCTGCACAATTTACTGAGGGATTTTTTTCAATTTTATGACATTTAATTGCATATTATTTAGCATAATGTATTGGTAAAGGACCTTCTCCTGACGGTGTACCTGTAGTTTGTAATATTCTCTCTTTTACTATCTTCATGACTGTCAGATCCCTCCTGATCATATCTTATTATGGACCATTTTTCTTTTGATATATGTTCCTTGGTGTGTCATTTTGCTTGACCCAAAGTGAAAACCCTTTCCTGCCAGCAGCAGATCATGTGTCCTTCATCTGCCTTGTTCTCCTTTAGTTTGCACCAACACTCTCTCTCATTCCAAACTGTGCTTCAGGTTAACACCAGACTTCACAGCGCTGCAATGCTGCTGCTTCATTACAAAACCTGCAGCAGCTGAAAGGGTGTAACAATATAACATTTCTGCCAGCTAAGGTCACACAGGCTCGCATGAGGTGTAATGAAACACCTCATCAGTGTTGTGGGGATACAAGAGGGATGGGCGGCAGTCTTGACCCAGTGAAGCTTCATTACCCCCCACCCACAGAGAACAACACGTCCAACATGCTGAATCTGAGAAAGTGCACAATGACATCATGGTTCAGACCAGGAAAAGCCCCCAAATTATGTTCAGGAAAGACATAGCGTGTCGGTCTTTTAGACAAGCGCAGCAGTGTGATGAAATATTTCCACATTCTCACTCATCAGCTCACAAGTGGAATTCTTTTTATAAGAGGGGACGCCTTATACTGGGCAAGTTTGGAAGAAAGGGATCCAGAGTACCAGATAAACCTAATCTGTTCCAGCAGTTATGCAAGAATTCTGTTCATACAAAATGCTAGAAAAGACAACTTTTCCAAATGTGTCTTGTCTAGCTGGAAAAAATTCAAAGTTCTATCACTGCAAATGTCTCCAGCATTGAAGGTGGCATGGCGTTTGGAGTGGGCATCGTATCACACAACTGTTATGGAGTAAATTTTGTTGCCAAGAATCTTTGTCTAAACTGTGGGTTATCACCAAAGTCCCACTAACACAAACACTGAGAGCTAGCTTTACAGTGACAGATGTTCAAGCAGTCTGGTTGTACCCTTTTTCTTCACTATTTCAACAGTTTTGGCACATACTAAACAAACCTACTGGTATTTTTTGAGTCACTATAAGATTGTACTTTCAGTTTTAGTAACTGTTTTTTTTACCCATGTTGTTTGACTTGGTAATGTGTCTCCCTTTCACTTGTTGGTTGTAGCTACACTAGCTGCATGCATCTAGAGACAGCAATGTTGTTCAATGTATTAACAAACTATTAGACGGAGTGGCATTACATTTTTGTCATGATCCTGGCAGTGCCTCTCTCTCATCCCTCGTGTTTTCCTGTTTTCTGCCCTTTCCTTGTGTTCCTACTAGTTCTTTCGTCCCCTGTCCATGTCTCTGTGTGGGTAGGTGGCTGGGTGTGGTGACCTACTGAGGTTCATCATCCAATCAACCCTCCACAGCTCATGTACGCCCGCTCATCTCTCCTCACAATATGGTTCTGCCTGCTCATGTGTTAGCCTCCACCAACCTCTGCCTTGGTCTTACTTCTCAGTGCTATTTCAAGATTAGTCTAACTTCGAACTTCCATATGCGTTATGTCCCCGGTGTCCTCCCACCTCGTCTGGACTCCCAGCTCTGCTTCCCCAGCTTCCAAATGGTCAGACAATCACCTACCTCATCACCCAATGGACCCTCAGACTCCAGCATCCACCAGAGAATCACACACCTCATCAGGATTACTCTCCTGTCAGTTCACCGCAAGAACCAGTTCACCTTGTCAGGACTCCACTTAATCCAGTAGCTCCACATCAAATTCCATCAGCCCCGCCATTAACTCTCTGAATATTGAACTTGTGGGACTCTCTAAGCATCTCTCGCCCGTTACATCTCGTTTTAATTGTTCCTCCTGTATCTTTGATCTGATTTGGGGTCCAGAAAACACATAGACTTAAACACTTTTGCACAGACAGTCTTGTCTACGTTAGGAATTGCGAAAACTTTAGCTATCCCATTATTAGGGCCTTCATTAGGTCAAAAATTAAATTAGTCCAACTTTGATTTGGACCAAATACTGGTAAACTAACATTCCCCCTCAGCTGTAGTTTGTATTTAATAGAAGACATGTGATGATTGATGGTGATGACACAACCAGTGAGGTGTCTCGGTGTATATACTTGTATATCAGTGGAAAACAGCTAGCAGCTAGCCAACTAGGACACGCTATCCAGCAGTACCATAATCTTCCTGCCAGCACCTACCAGCTCACTAAAGACACAGCATGTCTCATTTATTCAATCCATACAAAAATACAAATACTAATTTACCATTTTATGTGCTGGGCTATTCCTTGGCTCTAAGCAGTTGCCAGGCAACCAACAGGAAGTAAATGTGCTGTGTCAGTAAGAAAGCAAATAAATGTATACCCCAACATGTCAAACTATTTCTGTGTTAGCATGTTGGTGTCCGTGCTTATCAAAGCACCACTGAGCCTGAGTACTCACAGAGCCAGTGTCATGGATGTAGACTCATCGTCCTGTTGACCTTTTAATGTCCTTTTTAAATAGCTTTCCTCTACAGGCCACACGACTCCACTGGGACTGCAGGGAGGGACATTCTCAGGGGAAAGACTAAAAAAGAAAAGGGCCACTGATTTACTGTTCAGGTAAACAGTTCCCACAAAACCCCCTGAGTTATATTTCATTCTGATAAGAGACTGCTTATTGCAGCTCTCACATGGTCACAGTGTTTTAGTAATGTCTAATAAGCACTACAACACGCAAAGCGTTGCCAGGGATCCTGTGTTTTGACAACAGAAATACAGTTTAATCAGCTTCACAACATGTCCATCAAAATGAGACAGTTTGACAATGGGTGGATGTACAGTATGTTATACAGTAACACGCTGTTTCTGCCAGAACCTTTTATTCTAGAGTGCAAACAAAAGTGTTGGTGACAGTGGAAAAAGATTCTGCTTTTCCCCTCACAAAGTATCCACCCATGTTAACAATCAGGGTGTAAACACACATGGCTGTTTGGGACATCAGAGAGTGTTACCATGGCTAACATTTGGTCTAAGTCTTCATGCCATAGGCATACGTTCGTGTTTAATCTCGGTCTACCCTTATGTCATTTCACTGCACATGATTTTTACACTTTTCTACTTCAGAGTAACACCCAAGATTCAGAGAGAAAGCTGAAGTAACCAGATCTTCTGTTTTACTTACATTTTTCTAAAGCCCCATGGCCCACTGGTTTGTCTTTTGCATATGAAAATATATGTTTTTATACATCCTCTCATGTATTTCTTATGAAGTTTTTGCAAAATGGTCATTGTGTGTAAGCAGTAAATAACAAACAAAAGGGCTAATGAACTGGTCAACAGTCACAGAATTTGGAGAGATATTTAAAGGGCTAACCTTCAACTAACACATACAGTATTTCAGACATTCATGTTCCCCACAGAATGAATCATGACAGCTTTGGTGATCTCATGACTTCTTATTACATAGATTTAATTGGACACTACTTTGGTTTATGACTGAATACCTGCAAAACAATGATGCTCCAGTCAGTCTCAGCCGTAGTCTGTATTTAATGCAAATAAGAAAATCTTCTAGACACTGAACATGGTCAATATTAAAGTTATTAAACAACCATGGTTGGAAGGTTTAGTTTAAAATGTATTCCAATATTATTACTAATTTCCTGCTAAAATATGTAGTCAGTAACCTCACCCAGGTATCACAATATTAAAGTCATGTAACTTGATTACTTTTCATTACTTTTGGATTACAAATATTAAAATAAAGACAAGAGATGATATACTATCATAATGATGACTTTTACTGTAGTGTATTTTATCATTTGTGTGTATGTGCATGAAGGGGTTGCTGGCTCTTTACCATTTTTACTGAATGTATCTGACTGTGTCTTTTTGCTCTGTAACTTTAACAGAATACAGTTATATTTGCTAGTAGTTAGTTGGTATCCTAAGCACATTATGCCATTCCATGTATTCCGTTACTCCCAAAGCCTGTACAAAAGCTGTAGATATAATCTGTTTAATGTGATGTGGCATTGGCCATTAGTCAGTAATATATGGGAGTTTACAATCAAACTCCGGCTGAATGGTGTCTTCACGGTTTTCCTATTCTATATTGTAGATATACATCAGTAATGTGATACTGGTGACCTGACCAAGAAACTAGCCTTTACCATTGTAGCATTGTTTCTATAATTCATCAGATATTTCACTGCATTTGAGGAATCTTGGTCACTCTTTGGCTCAACTAGAGAACACATAAAGGGAAATTACAGAGTGTAATACACTGTGGAGTTTGGGTTTCCAAAGGGTTGATGGACTAGATGTTTCCTTTAAAAATGGGAAAATTGAATAAGAAGTATGGATGTGGGATGTTTAATGATCCATGGAGACTGGAAGGGTGGGAAGGGGGAACAGAGGTGAGGAAAAACCATTTGTTGATACTGTTTATTTTGCAGCAACCCGATTTCCCCACAGGGATGATTAGTTTCCTCTTACAGCAACAGACAAAACTGCAGTTTTAGAAACAAGCAGAAGATTGACAGACTTTTAACCACCAATAACTGTTTCTGAGCCATCTTTCTCGCAGTACTGTAGAGCTGCTCAACATCCATCTGCCTGATCTAGTTAATAGCAGGTGAGAAACACAGCAGAGCTCTGTGCCTGTGGCAGCCGTGGTGAAAGGTCCTGTGAAGCATTGTCCCCAAAGGCCTGTGGAAAGCACACACACATGCTTTCTATTACAGCCTTGTAGATGAGGCAGATTTCTAATGTGCTAAACATAAACATCCTTATTGAATCAGTTCCAAAGCTGCATGGCCTCATTTTTTTTGGAAAGTAAGATTAAAGTCTAAAAACATGCAAACACCACCGCCAGGCTGCAATGTTTATTACACTTGGCAGTACAAAAGTATACATAGTTATCATTTTATTGTTGTTGGTGTTCTACCAACCATGCATGTAAATGTAAGGTGTCATTATCTCTTTGCAAACGTACTGTACTGTAGGTCTGCATTCAAGTATCAGAAGTCCAGGTAGTCATTGTGCAGAGTAACCACTACACTAAATACTACTACTTTAACAACTTTACTTACTGTTGAGTGAGTAGTAAATAAAAATATAGTGATAAAAGCAGCAGTAATAAAAATACATTACATGTTAAGGACAGTATTTTGGAGGGGCAAAAGGTTAACATAAGACACAACATAACATATAAGACACAAACAGATAAAGATTTGCATTTAAAGTTGGGTTTTTTGCAAGTGCTGGAGGAAACGGGCACAGACATGGGAGGAACAGTATATTTCAGCCAAGTATGTCTGCATCACCATGCTGTCCACAGCTGTGGACCGATTGTTTTGAAATGGAATTGTCGAAATCAGTATTTCAAAACTGAACTAAATGTGTACATTTTGTGATTTTGTCATAAAGTATCTGATTAATCTCAGTCGACAAAGCAAAGATGCGTGAACAGCAGATCACAAAGGATAGAAAACAGTTCCCACAGTAGATGCACATGTCTACCAGACAGCCTCCCGCTCAGCCAGTTGTCTCTAAATTATACAGGTCAAAGAACCAACCCAGGCCTTGGGTTATGGTGGCTGGACTGTCTGTCCAGCTGCTGTGTTCTTCGCCAGATCTCACCGGAATGTCATCAAAAAGCTCCAGCCTGCTGATGTCATCGGTGTGTAAATGAAAACAGACAACCGCCCCTGAAAGCCACAAACCCTCCTTTGCTGGATTCAGTCCCAAGTGAAGGTGAAAGTGAAGACAAACACAGTGCAGACTGCAGGAATTCCTTCTGCACCTGTCCTCCTTTTAAGTTAAATCAGTATGACGTGGTGATAAAAGCTCCCTAAATCCACTGAGTAATGTTAAGCTGACTCCTCACGCATGACCTTTAAGTTTTATTCACTCACCTTCTGAATTATTACCTTGGCTGATAAAGGCCCGGGTTCATGACACAGCCTCTTGTTACTGTCCGCAGTAGAAGAAAGTACGTGTGGATCAGTGGGTATACAAATTCCACTCGCTGTGGATGCTTTGCAGTTGCTTCACATGTGTCCTTGCAACAGCTGGAGCCACTGTGGAGCCTGACAGTCCACTGGGGATTTGGCTTTCAGAAATAGAAATAGTGGCTTAATAATGTAACCAGACAATTACGCTGAGTGTTGAAACTGGAGGACTGATCAACATTTGTAATATTAGATATTTGTTTAAAACTCAATCTTTTTTTGAGCCAGATAGAGACTTGTGTGCTCTCCTCCTGGGTGTTCCACTTCACACACTAATGGAAACAACATTTTATTACCAGTGGACTTAAATCAGCAATAGTTGCATAAAAAGTGATATCATTCTTTCAAGACTGTAGTAAATTATGTCCTGTGGCAATTATTGCTTCTTCATAACATAAAATTGATTTATAGTTTTGCACATCTTCTGACTGAACTGGGACAAAATCTTAAAATGAAACAAGCGAGTTGTTGCATGTCGTACCCTCTTCCCATTTATCTCTATCTCTATGCCGTGACAGTCAAAGAAGAACTAAATGTGAATTCGAGTTCAAATTCATTGTTACACTGAACGCATAACCACCAAAGGGGACAAAAAGTCTCAGGAGCGTTGTAGTTTCAGAACAGTCAGAATGATGTTATTGTCTCCCGTGGCTCAGGACCAGCTCTGACAAGCCTGAGACAATAGCTTGGATGATTTCATCAGGGTTATGCTCAGGGCTATCTAAGCTGGGCTTGTGGACAACACCTTTATAATATAAAGCCTGCATTTTAAACTGGGTATAACACAGCTGATAGAGTATTCATGAGGTATGGGAGGTCTAACTGCATTATAGAACTTGTATTATGTGTTTTAGGAGATTGACCTGTCCTAGGGGCTAATTGTTGGGCTAGGATATCTATGTCATGGTGACATTATTCTCTTTCCCATTCCTTATGTTTGTACTGTTTCCAGTTTTTGTCTCTCGTTGTTTCTCGTTTCTCTCCTTGCTAGGTTGTTCTGTCTGCTCCTGTGGTGGTATTTTCAACCAAACTCTGTTTATGGTTTTGCTTCCCAATGTTTATGGTCTCTGTCAAACTCAGACTTTCAAGTTTCCATCATCTACAGTTGTCTCCTTGTGAGCCCACTGCCACGACCAATATCCAGCCTGCAACTCACACTGTCAGACACCACGTCAGTCAACTACGCAGCCCCACACCACACACAGAACTACCCAAAATCAAGCACCACACTCCTCTGGATTCGTATGCCAGCTGCTCAACGGTGACAGTCACTACAAAGACTCTTCACAATAAAATTCTTGTGTCCATGAGGTCCTGAAATCTTATTACCTGCAACAGTCTTGGTCTATACCAACTGACCTCCTTCTTCATAATCTGTCTCTCATAAATCAATTACATTGTGGAAGTGATATACTTAATAAACTGAGCACATCTTTATCCATCCATCCATTATCTATACACCACTTAATCCTCTGTAGGGTCATGGGGGGGCTGGAGCCTATCCCAGCTGACTCAGGGTGAAGGCAGGGGACACCCTGGACATGTCGCCAGCCTATCTCAGGGCTACACATAGAGACAAACAACCAAGCACACTCTCATTCACACCTACGGACAATTTAGAATCATTAATTAACCTCAGCATGTTTTTGGACTGTGGGAGGAAGCTGGAGAACCCGGTGAAAACCCACGCTGCAGGGAGAACATGCAAAGTCCACACAGAAAGATCCCAGGCGTCCTAACCGGGACGCGAACCGGGGATCTTCTAGCTGTGAGGCTATGGTGCTAACCACTGCTCCACCGTGCAGCCCCGCACATCTTTATGAATCATTAAAAAAAAAAAATCATTTTAGTAACCTGCAGAGATTTGAGACCATTTCAGTCTGATTCCAGTCATGTAATAATTCTTGATCTCTGATGTTTATGTCATCAGCTAAGAACACATGAAGAAAAACAGAATGACTAG
>OMNN01090642.1:0-10430 GCA_900302755.1 Chromis chromis | reverse complement strand
TTGTGTTGTGGCCTTTGCTGTTGTGTTGTGGCTTTTGCAGTTGCGCTGTGGCTTTTGCAGTTGCGTTTGCTGCTGTTGTGTTGTGGCGTTTGCGTTGTGGCGTTTGCTGTTGTGTTGTGGCGTTTGCGTTGTGGCCTTTGCTGTTGTGTTGTGGCTTTTGCAGTTGCGTTGTGGCTTTTGCGTTGCGTTGTGGCTTTTGCTGTTGCGTTGTGGCGTTTGCTGTTGTGTTGTGGCGTTTGCTGCTGTTGCGTTGTGGCATTTGCTGTTCCGTTGTGGCTTTTGCAGTTGCGTTGACCTTTCTGGGCCACCGTACAAAACCCAAACTGTGATATATGATTAAGAAAAGGCATTACAGCTGATTTCAAACACGTCCCGTTCTTAACTAAACAATAAGGTGGAATGTGTATTGTGTGCAGCCACCCTTCCGTGGGTGGTGCAGGCGAGATGTGGTGAGTTAACATACACACGCATACATGCCCTTTCCTTCCGTCTATTTCTCTGGACGAGGAACATCCTGTCTCTCATCAAGCAGCCGATCACCACGCCCTGGCCTTACAAAAACCTAAACTTTTTCCATGCGTCTTGTCCTGGGCAAGCCCCTGTGTCCCTGCATGCACCGAGTATCGGACATCCTCATCCACTTCTCTTACCAGCAGCACTTTTCACACTTTGCCTGAGACAGAATTTTAGCTGAACCTGAACCAGTTGTGAACAAATGTAATCTCATAGGGGGCTGTGGTGGCCTAGAGGTTTGTGAAGCAAACTTGGGTCGTCGGTTCGAATCCCCGGACTGGCAAGAGGTTGAGGTGGGAAAGTGAGAGCAATTGCTTGTCCCAGTCACCACCACTGTGGGCCCTTGAGCAAGGCCCTTAACCCCTGACTGCTCCCCGGGCGCTGCACCACAGCAGCCCACTGCTCCTAGTATGGGTCAAATGCAGAGGAGGAATTTCCTCAAGGGGATCAATAACGGTTAGATGATAACACCAGCTCTGATGACACGAAAAAAACAGGAGTTTGCAGTAGGGCTGCCGCTCTCGATTGATTGATTAGTTGTCTGGTATATAAAATGTCAGTGTGTTTCTCGTTGCTCAAGATGATGTAAAATGGTTTCCTTTGTCCACAACTCAAAGATATTCAGTTTACTGTGAGAGAGGAGTAAAGAAACCAGAAAACATTCAATTTTAAAAAGCTGCAATCAGAGAAATTAGACTTCTTTCTTAAGAAATTACCCAAACTGATGTAAAAGCAGTTAGCATTGGCAGTTAGCACTAGCATTATAGGCGAATCCGGCAGTATAGTCTCCTTGTGTGTGGTGAGTTTGTTAGTAGTATTGAAGTATTTTAGCAGTTAGCGGTTAGCATTAGCATGTAGCATTTGCACTAGCTAAATGGTAGCATCGGCACTGGTCACTACCTGGAACATCTCCTAAACGGGCCTGTGTTAGTTGAACGTGACAGTCCTGTTTGAATTAGCAGTTAGCTAAATGGTAGCATCGGCACTGGTCACTACCTGGAGCATCTCCTAAACGGGCCTGAGTCAATTGAATGTGGCAGTGCTGGTTGGACTGTGTAGGAGCAGTGTTAACTGGCACTAGGGGGGGTGACTCTGGGACGCCAGAGTTCACCGCCTAGCTTCCTGGAGGTGTCGTGGTACTAAGTAGGAGAAACACTGCTGAAGGGAGGTTTCCACCTAATGACCCCCAGAGACGTATTAGGAAATCACTGCTCACTGGTATGTATAGAGACAGATTAGGGATCCTAGGTCCTTCATTGAGTATAAATCCTTTCTTTTTGAGCACAAGTGTCTTGTGTTTAAATTAACTTAATTGATTATCAAAACAGTTGGCACTTTATCAAATAGTTGACAGCTAATTGATTAACTGTTGCAGCTCTAGTTTTTATCTTTTAAGTTCTGTGCAGGAGTACCAGACAAGTATTTCACCTTGTAAAGGAACGCAGTGACCTCTGTGTGCTGCAGCTTCAGGCTGAAGAGGAGCCTGCAGCTGTGACTGTCTCAGAAAGATCCGAAACACTGAGGAGGTGAAATCTGAGTTTCACTGAGGTCACTTTTCTCTTACTGTCAGCACACTGCGAGTCTGTGTGGCAATGTGCATTTTGCCGGTGGGATTTCTGCTGAGTCAAACTCCTTTGGCTCGACGCCGAACATCAACATTAATAAACAATTTGCGCTATGAACACCGAGAGGACGGGACAGCGTGCAGCACTATGGAACAAGGCAGTTTTTATTCATTTACAAAGAAATAATGGAGAATTTGACCTCTTCAGGCCAATTAAAACACACAGTTTTAAACATTTCTGCAAGAAAAGTAAATAAATTATTGTTTATTCATTCACAAAGGAAAATTTGGAGAATTTTACTTCTATAATCAAGTCTATAAAACATTTATAAAGTATTTTTTGGGGAGTTTTTCCCATTTTTATTGAGTGAGAGAGAGAGAGACAGGGTGAAAGGGGGTATAGAGAAGAGTGACACACAGCAAAGGGTCTTGAGCCGGACTCGAAGTCATGACCGCTGCTGGCGACCTGTGCCTACATTTTAACACCTCAACTCAGCGAGCTAAACGACGGCCCTATAAAACATTTTCAACATATAAATAAAATTGCTTAACACCGAGCTGCAGTAACTTGTCACTTCATATCGTCACACCACTTCTCCTCGATCCAGTCACACATACCGGCCTCTCACTGCTTGTTTCATGGCTGTATGTTTGTCTGCAGTATCTGGAAGGGCCCCTTGCTTTGAGCGGCATAACTGTACGTCACGCTTTGTTCCCCTGTCATGTGACTGTGGGAGCCAAGAGTGGACGATGGGGAGGCAGGGGGGGGAATCAGTCCAGCAACATGTCAGGGTACAGGGAAAGCATGTTTTGGACTATGTCTTGAGTATGTTTCTAGAATAATGGTAGGAACAGTCTTTGCTATGGCCCGACAGAAAGAAGGAAAGTTCTTGAATGAGCTCCTTGAAACATTGAGAACAAGACTGAGAATGTGAGTGAAAAAAAAAAAACTACAAGCACAAATTAATCCAACACCATCAGCCCCACACTGTCTTTGATGATGGTGTAAAAAACAAGGTCAAAAACAATATCCAGTTGTGCTAATCCCATAAGAGGTCAGAGCTGTTTTTCCATCCTCTTACCCCGCTTGTCAGCAAAACAGGATGATTATCAATAACAACAACAACAACACATGCAGCAGTAGAGCAAGAAGAAGAGGAACCTATTCTATAAGGATCTGGTCTTTAGTGTGCTGAAAGAACACACCTGTTACCTCTAAATGTGTCTCCCTACTGGCCTGAACACACACACAGGGGCTGGAGTGGGTTTACAGGCACAACACTGGGTATTGTGCCGACAGGACAATTGAATACACTCGTTTAACAGTCCGACTGACTAAACACAATGACAGCACTAGAATGGATGAACAATGACTGAGCAGAGACAGGCCAAGCACAACTAAAGTGGCCTGCAGAAGCTCGTGGATCTCTGACAGCCAAGCTATAGAATAGTTAAATGGTAATTATGCTAAAAGTTTTACCAAAGACGCTGTAAAAAACATACCTACAGCTCATTCAAACTTTCGACAATACTCACCAAAGTAGAAACGTATCAGGCAGCCGATCTCTGGATTCATCCCCTCCTCCTGCACCCTCCATGCATCTTCAAACCCCAGATTAGTGAGGTACTCATTTAAGATCTGCAGAGGCCTTTCGTCGTCTCCCAGACAGCGCACAGCTCCACCGTGCAGCTGGATAAAGAGGGCCGGGGTTGGACTGGTATTGATGGGCTCTGGCCATTCTCTGCTCTCCCCGGGGATCTCCTGGTCGGGCTGGACAGACGCCTCGCTGGTCAGAGGCCGGGTCTGAGAGCTGCTAGAGCATTTGGAGGGAGGTTTGATGAGTTTGGGGCTATCTGTGTTATCGTCACCTCCAGCTTCACTCTCATCATCTTGTTTTGTGACTTTGTTAGAAGAGGCATCTGCAGGAGGCAGGTCTGCAGCAGAGTTGCCGGTTGAATGTGTTGGGGAAGAAGTGAGCTCCACTTCATCTGAGGAGCTCTCAAAGGGGTCGGGTCCCTCCGTGGCACTGTCACAGTTTGGACTCAGTACTGAAGAATCGGTACCCAATCCCAAACCATCACTGAAAGAGTCCCGGTGCTCAGTGCTTCTAGGTCCTCCTGGGCTGAAGTCCTCACAGGTGCTGCTCTCTATGTCTGAACCAGAGTAGACTCCGTAACAGTCTGCCACACTCAGGCTCAAATCAATGCCAATGTCATTCAGATAGACTTCAGATGAGGAATTGCTTGCGGTTTTATCATCATGCAATAAATTAGAAGGCAGTTTATTGTCGGGATAACACTGCTTTGTGTCTTCATTCTCCTCTGCTCTGGGATTTTTGTCATCAACACTGTCATTAAGACTTTTACTGTCATCCGTATGTCCATTAATATTTTTATGAACATCATTTAAGTCAGCTACAGCAGCAGGTTTGAAGTTAATTCTCAACACAGCCCCGGCTTTACTCCCCTCCAGCTTACTCGCTACCTCTTTAGCAGTGGTGTCCACGGTGCATAGCACTGGGCGCGGGTAGGAGGGCGTGAGCCAGTCGTGGACGTGAATGCAGCCCCGCCGGAGGTCCGATCTCACCCATGTTTTATCAGAGGCCTGAAGCTGCTTCGACTGCTTCTGCCGGAGAAAGGTCTTCCTATCCAGGCTGAGAGTGCTCAGGGGCGAGGCTGAAGGAGCAGGGTTGGCCGCCTCAGCGGAAGACGCCCCGGCCGAGCTGCTGGTCGGCGGAGCCCCCAGAGACAGATTCCTCTTGTGTCTGTGCCGCCTCCTGCTCAGCAAAGAGTTGACAGAAGTGGTGCTGTTGGCTGATGTCAGGCTGTAAATGTTGGCTGTTTTCACGGCGGGCATGTTTATATTCCTGGCCGCACCGCCAATTGCGTTGGCAACTTGGTTTTGATAGATCCCGTTCCTTATCGCAATCTGGAGAAGGGAGGTGGCCGCGAGTCCCTTCCCGAAGAGTTTCGCCTCTGCGCCCCCACCGTCATCCTCCCCGATGGAGGGTCTCTTTCCAGCAGGCGATAATCCACTTGGTTTCACGGAGTTACTGTCACCGCTGGACTCAACTGTCCCCTGCGGTGTTGGTGAAGTTGAAAGCGCTCCAGCCTCGTTTTCCTTCACACTTTCCATCCTGTTAGCTAGCAGCGGCGGCGGCAGTTAGTTAGCAGGAACAGCCCGCAGGTGAATGCTAGCCTGCGTTAGCTCAGAGCCGTTAGCTCGCCCCACTTACTGGCTAGTTTCCCTGGCAAATGTATGCGGCTTCGCGTTAGCTTAGCATGCTAAGGTACTGCGCAGTTCGTCCAAAGAATTATTCCGCTACATCATCCCATTTCATAAAACGCCCGTTAGCTCTCTTACAGGAGCTAACCGGCCGGTCGCGATGAGTAAAAAGCCCTTTCTAGCTGGTCGCCATGGAAGCTAACGCGAGAAGGCGCGACTGCTACTGTACAGACCGACGGGAGTGTCGGTCAGCGGTGCACTGTGGACAGGGCGGGGTCTCATTGGATATGAATTATGACGCATTCAGGTGGTTCCAGTATGCTCGGACTCTCCATTAGTGAGCCCATGACCGGCTCAGCATTGTTAAAGTAACGGAGAAAGCACTCATTTCCCCAGTGTTTGTTTTAGAAGAAGAAGAAATGACGGTTAAAATGCTGTCTCAGATATTATTCTTTGACATTATAACATTTCTGCGTGTCGCATAGTCTTTTGAGTGGTAAAAAAAAATGTCGAGTTGACACGATTAGTCGATGGACAGCAAAATTATCAACGACTATTTGATGAATATGAATTCCCGAAGTCAATTTTATGTTTAAACATGCTTCAGCTTTTCAAATATATGCATTTGCTGGTTTTATTGAGATTAATGTGATATATCTGTTTGGTCAAAATGATAAAAACAGTTGTAATACATCAGTTACGGCACTACAGGTTTCTGACATTTTATAGACATAACGCACAAAAACACAATCAGCAGACAAATAAAAAAAAGAAATATATATAATTTGCTGCGCAGTGTGTTGTCATTTGTTAGACATTTTATTTAATATAAGAGAGATAAGACGTAAACACACCCTTTTCCCATAAAACAACTGATTTTCACGAGCTTAAACGAACCAGTGAAGGCAACATAAACTGCAATTGCATTACTTGGTTATCTGTCTGACTTGAGTAAGTTTGTACACTAACAATGTGTTTTTAGCACGTTTTGCTGCCCAATATTTTTTTGCAAGTATATATTTAAAGTAATTAGTATAATTGTGTTTAAATCTCGTGCAGTTTTTGTTGATCAGTAAGCACAGATTATCTGTAACTCGTCTTCTGTCTCCATCTAGTGGAATAAAGACTATGTCACCACAAGGACCTGTGATTCCTGTAATTTTTTAAATAAAACCTTTATTAATTAGGATGTTACTGTTTAATTGAATGCTATTTCTTTTGTATAGTGTATATATCTTTATCAATTAAATTTTTTGCTCGCTGCCTTTTATTGCTCATATTTTTATTTGTATTATTACACTGTTTTCTAACTATTTACTTGTCTTTTATTGCTAAATTATTAAGTCAATCCTTATTAAGGATATTTTTGTTACTGATCTCTTACTATGAATTCTTTTCTTTTGCTTTTACTTACACTGTACATGTCACCCTGTTTTATTTTTGATCTTTTTCTTGGTGTACCCTCCTAATCTTTATTTGCATTTGTCAGATATATAGGCGGATATATAATGTAAATAAAGTCTGGTTGATTGATTGAAACATTGTAAATAGGCTAAAAGTCCGGCATGCAAAATACTGATGAAGTATACTGTACAAAATATCTATTAAACATCAGAAGCATCCCTATCTGTGTACAATTATTATATCATTAATTATTCATCTTAGCTGATGAAGATGGTACTCTGATCTTGTAGTGGGTCTTGGTGAATTTGTATTTTATATTATCTAATAAACCTTTTAACAATAAAATCTTAATCTGCATCAAAAGTAAAAATGATAAATTTCTTCCAATGTACAGGAGTTTGAATACTGTAGAATTCAGTGTATTCACTCTGTGGCAAAAACATATACATATCTGTGCATCCTTGACATTAAAACCTAGATTCAATCCTCAGTAGATTTTAATTCAATCACCTTGGGGGCACAGATGATGTGGAGATCAAACAGTTTAATCAGCTCCTGTCTGTGTTTTAGAGAGCGGTGGTATTGGATTGTTAAAGCTGACTCTTACACAAACAGGAGTGGACTGCTGTCACACTGCAGTCCAACAGAGGGCAAAGTGCAAGGAGTGCTGTAACAGTATAATTTATCATGCTCCCTCTCTGCCTCTCTTTTCCCTTTCTCCCTCCTCCCACTTACTGTCAAGTCTCCACCTCGTTTTCTATACCAGTCACTCACAGACTTTCACTCATCAGGCTTCATAGTGCTGTGAATTTGGCTTCTTGTTTATTGCAGCAAAAGGCCAAGGTAAGACTTTTTTTTTGATTGTTTTCGAACTTGTGACATTAAAGTTTGAATGAATGTTAACCCTCTCCCTGCTTGTAGTTTCTCTTTGCTTTAATGTTTATGAATGCTCGTAAAAATTTTGCAATAAACCGTCACTTTCAGCAGGAACATGTGATGGATGGCAAATCTCACGCTGGGTGGGATTGGATTACCAGTGAAGAGTGTCTCCCCTGCAGACGCAGAGATTAGCCTACTGACACATTAAGACACTGAACCCCAGGAGACAAGTTTCCACTGGGATTCAGTCCATCTTAAGTGGTCATTTAATCTCGTATTAAATTTTAAAAGCCTACTTGTCTTAGCACAAGTGAAAGCCCTGCCAGTGGGGGTGTGATAATTACACTTATTACCAATGCTAATGAACTTGCTTTGAAAATTCCCTTGAACAAAGTGACATGATTTTGATACTAATTAGACAGTGATTGAGATATCCTTAAAACAAACCCTGCTGGAGGATTTAATTCAGTGCATTAATGAAAAAGGAGGACTGTATAACTCAATAAGAAATCTCTGTGGGGATCAGATGGACTGAAGGGAGATTAGTTTAATGCGCTAATAAAATGTACTCAGGGGGAAAATAAAACGGAACAAAGAGACTTCAATGGAGACGACAGGATGGAACACTCAAAAACAATAATGGCTGGTCACAGTTAGATGCTGCTGTCAATTTCACTTCTGGTATTTTGCACTAACACTTTCAATTTAAAACAATCTGTCAGCTGAATGAACAACCAAGCTGTGGCCCTGTTCCTGCTGCATTTAAAAAGGCAACGGATGGTTCTCACTGCCAACTTGTGAGGAGGAAAGAAAGAAAGAAACAAAGATGGCTAATCCATTTTGGAATGCCTTCTTTTAAAAATGTGAAATAGAGGCTATAATTAGAAGTGGCTAGTTCAGGCTCAAGGACTTTGGTGAACAGCGCTGCCTATAGCAACATGTGTATATGCATGTGTGCGGTTAGGTCGCACACTTCCGTTTGTTTTGGTTCCCCAGGCGGAGCGCTGACAAATTTAGATTGCAGCAGTCTAAAAATGCTGGAATACCAGAACCGAAATACATAATTGGAGAGTAGTCGCTCATTAAGATTGTTTGCCCAACCCTGTCAACTGTTTGAGAAAGGATTCACTCAGAAACAGAGCTGCAGGAGGGAGTGTGTTTGTTCTTCAAAGCCCATTTTTCACACATGTATGAAAACAAGTTGAAGCCACAGATGTGTGGCGTTTGAGCAACCATATCGGCACGGACAGATTATGAGATGACAGGCCCTTGAACCCAGACATGCAATAGGCTGCCACCCTCCTACACAGCAGAACTATGGATGAAGATGGATTCAAAGAGACATCTTGGTCATTCTGTTTCTCTTTGTGGTTGTTCTCATGTCATTGTAGTCCTTTTGTGTCTCTTTCAGATTGTGTTGCATTTATTTCTAGACATGTTATGTCTATGTTGTTGCCTGTTGTCTTTTTGTAGTTATTCATAATCTCTTTGTAGCATGGGCAGCTCTGGCTTAGGTGGTGCATTGGGTTATAGTCTAATTGAAAGGTTGGCAGTTTGATCCCTGGCATGCCCCAATTTGCCCCCGATGGCAACCACAGATGCCATCAGGAGTTTTTTGTAGAACCTAGCAAAGAATATTTATGTCTTTTAGTAATTATGTGACTCTTTGAGGTTGTTTGGAATCTTTTTGTAGTAATATGGTGATTTTTTTTTGTAAGCATTTGTAGATGTTTTGATTCTCTTCATGGTTCTCTTGTGTCTCTTTGTAGTCATTTTGCATCTCTTTCAGCTTGTTTTGCATCTCTTTGTAGTTTTTTTTGCGTTTCCTTGTAGCTGTTTGATCGACCTCCAGAGGAGAAATGTAAACAGACCCTTCAAAGAGAGGCTTTGTTTGACCCCTGACCCCTTGGACTTGTGCCCAGTAGAGCTATTCAGAAATCCATCCATGCACATACGCAGCAGTTAGATATAATTCAAGGCACAAATTTGTACCATTCAACTTCAACTAAAACTAAAGTGCAGTTGACCATTAAGGTAGCATGGGGATTGAATTGCCCGTTGAGAAACTGCAGATTCCCTGGTTCAGTCTTCAGCAGCGATGCTTCTAACTGGGGCTCAATGAAATTGGTGGGAAGCCGGTGAGGGATCAAGTCATTGTCATGGCACAAGAGAGTCTTAATGATTGGTCTGTTACATTTGCTTTTTCCTCCTAAAACTGAAAGAAAAAGGGGAAAAACAAAACAAAACTAGAAAAGCACTCAGAGAGTGCAGACCTCCGCCAAGCAACTCATGTCCACCCATTAGGGCTGGTCCGAATAATTATAAAATGTAAAAAGTGAGCCGCTGTGATGGATGTTGGGGTCCAATTAATGATGAATATACTTCGGGGGGAGGGAGCGGGGGGGAGGAGGGGGGCACCAAAATGTAATCACCTGTTCCTTGTCCCATTATCAACATTTCCTGAAAATGTCATCAAAATCCGTTCATAACTTTTCAAGTTATCTTGCTAACAAACAAACAGACAAATAGACAAACGCAGGCGAAAACATATCCTCCGCTTCGCGCTTGGCGCTTGGCGGAGGTAATAAAAAGTAGCCCGGTTGTATAACGTGACGTGGAAATTTCTAGACCCTGATTGGTCGGAGACAACTGTCATCGGTGAGCAGCTGTGTCTGTAGTATGTAGTCCACATGCCGTTACCGGCAGCTCAGAGCAAACTTTGAGAAACTACACTAATGTGCAAAACGTCTGTGTGTCCCGAGATTCATTCCAATACATTTGATCGGACCAGAGACGTCCTGGAGAACAAGGACCGGATCGCTGCTGTTTCAGCAGCGCTTCAGT
>OMNN01090636.1:0-18823 GCA_900302755.1 Chromis chromis | reverse complement strand
TGACTAAGACTTCCATAACCTGCATGTCCGTTGTGTTCATGTGACTTTTATGTGCGTTTGTAGATCCGTAACGCCGGCAGCGGCATGTGCATGGAGAGTAAACACTTCGTATCTGGGAGTCCGATCCGCCTGGAGAGCTGCGTTAAGGGAAGAGCGGAGGTGAGCTGGAGCCACGGACAGGTGAGCAAATAAATGTAAAATAATACAGATAACACGATGTTATTATAACAGGAGGTGTAAGAAAATAAGATAAGACTTAATAATCCCGAAAGAAACTCTTGTACCAGATATCGCTCAGAAAAACACAAGAAGATAAGAAATGCAGTGAATAAGAAGCAGAAACACAATAAGAGGTAAACGGATCAGGCAAAACATTATGACCACCTGCTTAATACTGTCCCCCTTATGTGGTCCAAAACCCTCTGAACCATTGGGCATGGACCAGAGGACCTCTCAGGGTGTCCTATGGGGTCTGGCACCAGGACTAGGGCAGTGGATCCTTTGGGTACTCTCCTTGTGCAGTGGGGCCTCTGTCAATCCAACTTGTTCCACTGCATCCTGTTGATGCTTGATCAGAATGGGGTCTAGGAAGTTTGGAGGTCAAATCAACATGTTGGGCCATTGTCATGTTCCTCAAGATGTTCCTGATTGGTTGATGTTGTTGCCATGTGGTGGGGGGCATTTTCCTGTGGGGGTAGGCCAGTGACATTTGGGATTTCCATTTGCATGAGGGAGTGTGTTTGTTCTGGAACAATGTTTATCTGGGTGTCTAAGTCTCATCAACACGGATGTTAAAATCCAAGGTTTTCCAGCAGAATACCACATAGAACCAATATGATTTCACCTGTCA
The DNA here is from genome assembly GCA_900302755.1 of Chromis chromis. Classification (NCBI taxonomy): domain Eukaryota; kingdom Metazoa; phylum Chordata; class Actinopteri; family Pomacentridae; genus Chromis; species Chromis chromis. The sequence goes on along the minus strand of OMNN01090636.1, from coordinate 17,973 downwards.
GTGGTCAGGATGTTGTGGCTGATCGGTGTATGTAAAGATATTGAAAATCTGAGGCCAACTGAAGCAGTAACAGTGCAAGTCTTAAAAGATGCACACACTCCAAAGAGCAAAGAACTGTACGGTCCTTTCACACTATACTTCAAGTCATTTGATCCTAGTTAATATAAAAATATTGAATAGTGCAGCTTCCACAGGGCAACATCCAAGCATCACAGAATTTAAAAGTAGAAATGTCTGACTGTGTTTCCAGTTTGATCACCCAAACATAGCAGTGTGTCTCTTTAACGTTATTAATTGCCCCTGTATAGCTGTGGAGTTGTACAGCGGTGGGGGATACCTTTTGGGCTACAGCTGATGATGCTAAATGAAAACAAAAAGAGAAAATGATACCAGCATTATCCAACAATGTACTTAAGGTCTGATTTCTACTCCCAAAATGAAAACAACCGAATCCATATCACACCTTTCTTTACTTTCTTTGTCACTTGTCTGGTCCTGTATTGCCGACGCACCTTATCAGAGTTAGAATTCAGCAGCAATCTTTGATCCCTTTTGTTAACTGACAGCTCTGCTAAGGTAAATTCGGAATCTGTTCTCCTCTGCTGCGGTTGCAATGGAAATGTTAGTTTCCCTGTAAGCGAATGAGCAGCGATGAGCGGTCTGATGTAGACATACAGATTGTTCTATTAATTATGGATACACTGAGCGATGAGCCCCACGCTCTGTCGCCTCCGTGAATGCCAATGTTTGGGAGACAGAAGGTGTTACAGTTTGTGTTGGATCTCATCAGGCAATCTGCACGTTGATGTAAAGTCAATGAATAATTGATGGCAGATGTTTAGTGTTTGTCCCAGTTGTGTTTCGCTGTGGTTTGCTTGCTTTTCTCAGAGGTTTGAATGGAAGCACGTGCTTCCATAAGCTTGTCCCCTGTTTCATCTGTGATTAGGAGAAATCAAAAGAAAGGAATCAAACGTTTTGAGAGTCCTCAACCACATTATAAACTCTATGAATCATGTTTTTCTCTCATCATACCTGCAATTTATTGGTGCAGAGATGTTTTTATTTGGCCTTCTTGTAATGGAAATTCATCCCTGATCTAGAGAAATGCACTTTTCATTTGGTGGCACATCAATTGGTCTCAATGTCGTGACCTCAGTCAAAGGAGGTAATATTGGGTACCACTTTAAGCAGGTCATTCCACACGTCCATCTCCTCGGTAACGTTCTTCACCTGATCCCAAGATATAAGATAAGATAACTTTATTGTCCAACGTGGTGGAAATTTGTCTTCGGCCTCTCCAAGACATGAAATCACACAGGACGAATTAAGACACTCCACAGTGTACAACAAAAAGAAAGGGAAGAGTTGTGCAAACGGGCAAAAGACGGAAACAGCGGATGTAAATACTGTAACCCTCTGAAGGGGATCACTTTGTACAGTCATGTCCTGTTCATATGGCGTTCAGAGTCTGTATAGCATGTGGCATAAAAGATTTTTTGTATATATTGCGGCTCGCCCTCGGGACTCTAAATCTGCGACCAGATGGTAGGAGTTCAAACTGTGAGTGAGGGATGTGAAGAGTCCCCAGATATCTGTAACTAATGCACTCTGAAACACTTCACAAAGTTGTTGTGGCTTACCAACCACCTTTCCTGCAATTTTTTACGAGGGAAGATATTCTCAGGCCAGATGAGATACGTAATCCCTCCAGTGAGTTCTGTGCCGATCCCCGAGGGCTCCACCCTCCAAGGAAGGCAACCCTGAAGAAATCCTCATCAAACATCACTTAGCTGGCTCGTTTCAGTGTGAGGAGAAACCCAGATGTCCGACCTTCTCCGTCTATCCCTAACTCTGAGCCCAGCCGCCCATTTTTGTCTGCTTGTATCTGTGATCTCATTCTTTCGGTCACTACGCAGAGCTCTTCCTTCCTCTTCAACGCCTGCATTACTGCTGACGCCGCACCAATCCATCTGTCCATCTCATGCTCCATTTTCACTCATGAAAAAAAGACCCAGAGATGCTAAACTCCTTCGCTTGGGGCAGCTACTCAGCCTCAGTTCAGCCTCAAACTTGGAGGTGCTGACTGTCTAAACTGAAAGTGTGTGCTGAAGGTCACGGACTAATGAAGCCAAGAAAACCATGCCGTTTGCAAAAAGCAGAGATGTGACTCTGAAGGTCCCAAACTAGACATCCTTCTCCTCCTGGCTACGCCTTAAGATCCTGTCTATGAATATCACAAACAGGATTGGAGAAAAAGGTCTAAAATGCTCTGAACCATTGGGCATGGACCAGAGGACCTCTCAGGGTGTCCTATGGGGTCTGGCACCAGGACCAGGGCAGTGGATCCTTTGGGTACTCTGGCTTGTGCAGTGGGGCCTCTGTCAATCCAACTTGTTCCACTGCATCCTGTTGATGCTTGATCAGAATGGGCTCTAGGAAGTTTGGAGGTCAAATCAACATCTTGGGCCATTGTCATGTTCCTCAAGATGTTCCTGATTGGTTGATGTTGTTGCCATGTGGTGGGGTGCATTTTCCTGCAGGGGTAGGCCAGTGACATTTGGGATTTCCATTAGCATGAGGGAGTGTGTTTGTTCTGGGACAATGTTTATTTGGGTGTCTAAGTCTCATCAACACGGATGTTAAAATCCAGCAGAACACCACATAGTACCAATATGATCAATGTTATTCACTTCACCTGTCAGTGGACATGATGTTGTGGCTGATCGGTGTAAATGTATGTTCATGTGTACTTCTTGGTTTCCTTGGGCATCTTGAAATCAGCATAGGCCTTACTGGTATTGCACCTGAAACAACAATTATAGATTAGCCACTGAGCTAAAAACTATCCATTAGCAAACACAAACACATGAATGGATCGTATAGATTCACTTCATGCAGGTTTTACTTGCATTTTGCTGTAAAGGCCAATGATCTCTTAGCCAATCATACATGGATTAGAAAGACCCTTTGCCATTTGTATGATCCTGTTTCTTTCTAGGGGTTTTTAATGCTATTTTTTGTGCAGTTTTGGAATCATCTCGGCTGTATTTAAAGTCCCTCTCCCGTCTTTAATTAAACCTCTTAAAACTAATCTATGTTCATCAAACGTACAAATTTAATTGTTTTTCTTCCATTAAAATAATCCCATCCTGCCTTAGAATGACTTAGATGTGACTCTGCATGACGTCCTGCTTCTGTCACCAGCGCGCCAAAACTCAAACACTGTTAAACTACTCTACACTACACAATGGCAAGTTGTAATATTGTAGATACATGTTTGAACTAGAAACCAGTTCGAAAAAAGAAGAATACGAAGTTCCAAGCTGATATAATTGGTTTCTTAGGTTTGTTATGCATAAAACCCCAGAAGTCTGACTCTGTGTTTCTGAGTCATCGGTACAACTGCAGTTTAAAGGTGGAAATGCTCCTCCATGACAGCGACTGTTTATTTTGCTCACGTTGTGTCTTCCAGCATGAATAAATCCACTATAATGGGCATGCTAACAAGGTAGAAAAACCTGATTTGACCAGAGTGGGTTCTTAAAATCTTGTCGAAGCTACTTCCACATTAAACCAGTGCTGATATGTAATCTTGACTTTTCCCAAATGTGTGTGAGTGGGAGAGATAAATACATTAAACGCCTTTTTCAGCATCTGATGCTTGAATGTGTCCTCCGTGAAGAATCAAATTTCTGTCCATCTCTGCTGCTTCTTAGCTGCATTTATTTATTACAGAGAGAAATCCAATCTCCTCAGAACACAGTGTGTGTGGACTAAATGGGTATTAATGTCATAGAGCATGTCTATGTTTCCTAACCTGTTAGCCCCGGGAACCGCTGAGGGAAAAATACTTTAAATGTCCTGCTTTGGTTTCTCTAGACATGCTGCTATTTAGGAGATTTTATTATCTCCTGCGCGTGTGTGTTTGTGCCAAAGTGTCGGCACCAGGATTTAATTTAGGTGACAAGGTGACTCTACAGGGTCTCAATTAGAGGCAGAGGGGATGTTTTTCCTCTATTGCAGCTCTTTATTGTTATTCAGCTTAAGAAAACAGGTGGGATTTAACATAAAATATTCCACAGTTAATTAAAAAGATCACAGTTTGTGTTGTGTGTATAATCAGGGAGGAAGTGGGACTAAGTATCCAGAACAACAACGTGGGGAGGGTCCTCAAAAAGGCCTAAAATCTGGTGTTTATATGATATTGTGTTATTGGCATTAAATGTAAACTACTAGTAAATGCCTATAAACTCAACTAACTTTACTCTCATGTATTAAAATCAATCTATTTTAAGTAACCCCAGGTTATAATCAAGTGTTTTCAGTTTTAAATACTCTGCATTGACCCATCCTATTCAAAGTTAACCATAACTATACATACAGTCAGGGGTTAAGGGCCTTGCTCAAGGGCCCACAGTGGTGGTGACTGGGACAAGCTGTCACTCTCACTTTCCCACCTCAACCTCTTGCCAGTCCAGGGGCTCGAACCGGCGACCCACCGGTTACAAGTTCGCTTCACAAACCACAGTTTTAACACTCAAGCTACACTTTTGTGCCTTTAAACCTGCAGTGCTGAACTCTTGTCTTCCCCATCTGGCAGTAAGACCAATTACAAAAATACAGATTTCTTGTTTAGACTGTAATCCTTCATCTATGTTTTACTTTTTTTATCCAGAGCATCAGAAACTTTTCTTGGACTCCTCAGATTCCACAATACTCTGATTTTTTTGTAGCCTTTTCCATCTAAGTTCTGGCAAACCTGTCATCGTTATTTACCGTAAAAACAAATCACCACTCGTGCACCGGCTTGAAACCACTTTATAAACTGTACAAAGACAGATTAACAAGGCGCTGAAAGGCTCAATCAGCATTGTGGCAACTCATTTGGCTTGAAAGTAACATAATAAAAAGTTCTGCAATCCTGTTTTGAGTTTCTAAAGTTGTATTACACCAGATCTATGTTGCAACAGACCCGAGATCACACTGAACAGTAATCCTCTCTTAGCGTGGGGAGCAGAATAAGTCGGCTTGCCACCTTTGCTTTGAGCTCAGGATGCACCGAAAACCTGAAGCCTGATCGTGAAACCCTCTGACAGCAATTACAACGCGTTGAGAGAAGAGAGCTGAGATAGGCAGAGATTTCTGAGTGCACTAATAAGCAGCACAGATGCACAGGCTTACTTGTTGATTCAGCTATTTGACAGGCGTGATGATGTATGTGTGTAATAATGAAAGGGGGGCTCACTCTGGCTGCATATGCATATTTTTGCACAGTTTTTCTTCCCATCAGTGGAGTTTTTTCTCTCAAGTTTATCCATCCAGTGACCCTCTTTCAAACATCTAAAAACACTCCTTTCAACACAGTCCAGTTTTTCGTGCACAATCAATGCATTGTTGCGTGTCTTCCCATCAATACTTTGACAATACGCTCATGTTATTGCTTCTGCCTAAACTGACAGCATGACATTTACTTTGAATGATGGCGCTTAATGGTTTATGTCTCTCCGTACACCCACTATTTTGATGGATGAGACGCACGCTGCCGTCTCCAGCTCTGCGGTCGCACCATCTCTACATCTTATTGTCTCATAAGTCATTGAGCTTTTGAAGGACTCTTGCTCCGACGCTGCTGCTCTCTGCTGTGTTTGTGCTAGCTTAGCTAAGCTAATTAAATCTAATAATATTTGTGCTTTATCTATATACAGACGGGGGAACAGCTGCTGCATTCGGTGATGAGAAATGAGAAAAGCACTTTAAGTCCTGGATTGTTGCATGATTTGTCTTTCTACCTGTCACTCCCTGAACACACGCAAATAAGAACTCTTTTTGTTACGATGCTGCGTTTTTCCTTTTCATTATGCCTCTTTGTGCAACAACCCCACACACTCCCTCCAGCTCTGACTGTGTCCTTCACTCTCTGTCGAATGTGCAACTATTCCAAGGACCTTTAGTCTTTAAACACCAGTAGCTATCATGTCAGATGCACCAAAGTAGAAAGGAGGGGATGTTGTTTACTGCAGACCTCAAGAAAAAGGCGAACAGACACAGACTGCTGACATGCAGAGAGATGCATTTCAGAGATACAGGCATGTACGCTGTCAAAAATGCACAACACATTTTGCCAAGATGGATATAAGTAGAGCTGCATTACATGCCACTAACCTGTGTGTCTCTCGGTGAATATGTGGATTTGCTCCACAAACCCGGTTAACCTAATCGTCAGTAATGTAATAGCTTTAACAAGAGCAAATGTGTAATTTTCATACCATTAATTTGTAGAAACATCCACACTGGTTTGAGGGTTTATTCACCAAAATTAGAAGAAGCATTTTGCTGCTTCTTGTGGTATCCACTGACACAGATGTAGTTTGTCTGCTGAGGTTTTAAAGCACAGTATACAATAGAAGTGAGCAATATCACTTAAATGCAACATGACTCAGTCATATTACCTTACAGTAATTGGATTACTTTTAGGTTGATTTGCTCTTATGTAAAATGAAAAAGTAACAGCTTAGATGTACTGTAATAAAAATGCAGGCCCCATAGTCAAAACTAAGGGCAATAAAAGTCCATCCATCCATCCATTATGTATACACCGCTTAATCCTCTGTAGGGTTGTGGGGGGGCTGGAGCCTATCCCAGCCTACCTGGGCGAAGGTAGGGGACACCCTGGACAGGTCGCCAGTCTATCACAGGGCTACACATAGAGACAGACAACCAAGCAAACTCTCATTCACACCGACAGACAATTTAAAATCATCAGTTAACCTCAGCATGTTTTTGGAGTACCGGAGTACCCGGTGAAAACCCACGCATGCACTTGGAGAACATGCAAACTCCACACAGAAAGATTCCAGGTGTCCTAACTGGGTCGCAAACCGGACATCTTCTAGCTGTGAGGCGACGGTGCTAACAACCGAGCCACCATGCATGCATGCAATAAAAAGTCAGTAACTTTTATTTTTTGAGTATTACTTATTGACTACTTTTCACTTTTTCTTTGGAAATTCTTGTGTGATGTTGATGTTGTGCTTTGGATCATTATTATGCTGAAATATTTATTTTCTTTCAAGCGTCTGGAGACTCTCAGTCAGTATTTTAATAAATCCACGGGCATTCAGTATGCCATCTATAAATGTCACCTCACCAACACCTTTTGCACTCATGCAGCCCCATACGATCTCACTCCCACCTCTGTGCTTCACTGTCGGGACTATGTGTTCACTGTGGTAGTCCTCTGAGGCAAAAAAAATTATCCTGACCATCATCTGTCCAAAAAAGAAGCTCCTATAACATCCATCAGGTTTCTTTTCATGTTTTTTCCGAACGTTTCATTTTATAAATTTGCGGCAAATTGCAAGTTTGTGGTTGCCATCCATAGAGGTTATGCAATGTCCCTCTATTGATAAACCCTGTGCCAAGCCTGACACACTTGTCCATCTATTTTTAAGAGCCAGATTGTGCTAGTAGTACACTGTTTGTGGCGTCATATTAGAAGGACAGCTCTGATTAGTGGCACTAATGCTCATTCGATAACTCCTGATTACTGCTACAACTTCAACTGAATTTTAATTACTTTTCCATCTTTGTAAATTCTCACAATCTGATTTTTCAAATTGTTTTCCATGTAGACCCATTATGCACACAAAACACACAGATTCAAAACTGAGAATATTCTGGTGTTTAATGAATATGTTCATGCAATTAGACTAACTGCACATCGCAAGTTTACCCAAGTTTGTTTTAATTTTTTTATTATTATCATTTATGAAAAGAAAATGTTACTTGTCAGCTTAGTAACAATGCAGCTATTGAGCAGTGATTCATCTGGCATTTAAATAATATTGCACAGATGTGTTCTTTCTTCTGTTGTATGCTGTAATGTTTTTTAATACACTGTAAGTGGAGACGGATTAATTCATGGCGTTCAAAGAAATAGAAACATACATGCTGTACATTCATTCTAAAACAGAATATTGTTTAGCAAAAAAGAAAACCATAAAATCTGTTGAACGTGGGGTATTCTCTGTGAACGAGACAGAATTTAAAGATGTAATTTTTCTCTGCTGACAGCATCACAAACACAATCCCGCTCACCTCCATTACACTGGAGATAGCATTGAGCTGAGCTTTTAGTCTCACTTCCATATACAGGATTCCATTTCATTTTGCCAGAAGTCACATCCTGCAGGTTAAACACCAGATAGCGGAGCGCTGCACATTACACAAACAGAGAAAAGTGGACTCAATTAGAAGCGAACATTCCTTTTTGCTATGTGGGGCAGGAGGTTACAGGATACCAAGTGCCACATGTAGCTTTTTTTTTTCCTTCTTTTTTCTCCATTTTGTGCCACAAAATTACCATGAAGTGTCATCAAAGTGCATTGCCTCTCAAGTGTTGCAGATTAATATGGAAATTAGATGGTAATTATATTATAATTATTACCAGTCCATTTTCTTCCCTTTTTTTTTTTTTTTGTTGCTAGAAATTCATAACATGGCATGGAAAGTGATACTTGGCGCCCCAAGGTGCATTTTATGCGCATAGTGCATTCTGTGCCATGAAATATACATTTTGTGTTAATTTTTGTGCTCGAAATGCAGTGTGAGACATTTGGTGCTCCATATTAAAGCAATGTGACTCAGTGGGAGCAGGGAAAATACTCACTCTGTATATGAAGGTTGAGGAGCAGAGTTAGTGTCTTCTATTAAACTCAGTGTTGATCATCGACACATATTATCACAAAGAGTTATTGTACATTGTTTTCATGGGATTTCCCCCGATGAGTTAAATGTTCTTATTTCAGCGCAATTTGTTTCCTGACATTTCTTTGACCCAGGTCTTTATCATATTGTTTCCAATTAGACTTGGGTCTTTCCCCAGCCAGAGGCTTCGTTATATTAAGATTGAAAACGGCTCATCCACGCATTATTATCATCACACGTTCCTTTCTTTTAACCCTTTATTCTTTCCCAGTGCCTCGTGATCCACTTTAGCTCCTTAAGCGACGTTGCCCCACAAATGAGTCATTTTCTTACGTTATTGTCGTTGAACATATTTCTCTGTCCAGTCAGGCTCCTCCGTGAAACCTCCTTTAGTCACGGCTACTATCATGCGGTGCCCATTACCATGATAATTCTATTGTTAATCATATCCTGTGTTTTGCTCCCTTCTTTGTACTTTATGACTGCTTCTCAGTCAGAGGATACGACTCAGTCTCTTGAAAGAGACGGTTATCAGTGATGCATTAGTAGCCTTTAACCTGTCACTTCATATCTGTTGTGTGGAAGTTAATATAATAAAAAATACAATGAAAAATGGATAAATGCTGCTCCTGCACTAGCTGCATTGTGAAGGCATCCATGATGGTTAGACTTCTTTAAACTATGACCCATAAACATTTCCCCTATAGTTTTATAGATATATTTAATCTTAAAGCTGCAATAGGCAGACATTTGGATTCATCCCTCCACTCTTTGCCTTAAACCCCTTCCACCAGACAAGAATGGATATGCGTACGCTCTCCAAACATGCAGAAATAAGGCAGTTTTGGCCTCTAACCTTTGTGCATGTTCCAACCACAAAAACTGCCCTTGTAGAACTTCTTTCAGGGCTGTTTTTGTGGGAAAACCAGTGCCTACTCTGGATTACGAACTTTTGAGCAGCTCTAAAAGACTGCTGTGCGTATCTCAATACTGATTGATTGAACTTGGAAATGATAAATGCTGATTGGAATAGCAGTCTTCCCTGTAACATCAACATGAACAATGAAAAATCAAGAAAAGAATAGACACTGCATAACAAACCTCTATTTTTCTATGTCCTACATGCTCATAGAAGTGGAGAAGTGGAGTTTTGTCCGGTAAATACTCTTTATTATTGTTCTGGTGCATTCGGAGTTAGCACCATGGTTGATGCTGTTGGGTGTTATGTCACAATGGAAACGAAATGCCAAATAGGCCAATTATGTTGTCGTTTGTGTCAATGTTCCTGTAGCAGAAAGACATCAATAGTCAAGGTAAAGTTTCCTGTTCAGCTTCAAACTGGACTCCCAGGAAACTCTACTTTCCTGCTCTGTTTAGTTGATCTAGCACACTACTTCCTCAGACTTTGTTGCTCTTCACACTGCAAAATGCACAGACCTGGCGAAAGTTTAATTGGCTGAACACGAGGTGCAGAAGTTTCCTCTCAGACTACTTGAACTACAATAAGCTGAAATGTTATCATGGAATTCTTTCTCATGATGCCAAAAAAAATGCTGCCTACTCTCCTACAGTGGAGTTTATACCAACTTACCCAAAACCCTTTAACAAAATAGTTTGAGTTCTTTGTGCAAAAACCAGGGCATCATCCCTCACTGGCTTCCCACCCACCAAAAATGCCATTTCTTTGACCAGGTCTCTGCAGTTGTAGTATTCATCAACCTAGCTAACCCACGTCTGTGTGCTTGTCCCCCTGCTGTATGCACACAGTCGAAATGGTTGTCTAGAATTTATCAGTGAAACACTCGAAAAGCACGTTTTGTTTGGGTTTCCTTATTTTCATTCCACCTGCCACTGAGATCGTAATGGAATGATCGTCACAAAATATACTAAATTATTGCACAAAAAAGCTATTATATTACACTAGAGTGCAGCTTTTTCAGTCAAAAGGAAGAACATGTTGGAAGTTAATTTTCAGTTTCCCTTTGCAGAGTCATATCTACGCTCCAGAAAGTAGTTTCACCCATTATAGAGAATAAAGTAAACCTGCATGCAACCTGTCGGCACACAATGAAAAACTGTCTGTATGTCTGCACAAACTGGCCCAAACATCATCTCTCTTGAGGTTCTTTGCCCAAAAAGGCCTTAAATCGATCCAGCCAGCAAAATAATTACTTACATTCACATGTAGTATAGAAGAAAAACACTGATTCGCTTGCTTACATGTTCAAACAAGTGTTTGAAATCTGAGAAATTACACTTCAGAAAATGCTCCTCTTCATATTTGCTATGAGGAATTTGTAATATCCTCCTCTGTTTATCCCAGCAGTTGATGTGCGTTATGTGTGGCAGACAATTTTGGCTCGGAGGTGCATTTCTAGACACATTGTGCTACAGAATTTACACTGTCAGTGAGGATTACCGCATTTTATGGTGAAGGTTCCCCCCTGGGATGTCATTACTTTAAACCCTCCTGCAATACATCAATTTCTAATTAACATTTGCATACTAGATTGTCAGGGGTGCCTGTAAGGAAGGGGGAGGGGGGTGTGGGGGGACTCGCACATATACATTTATGCTAATTAATTGAAATAAAATGAGCCCGGAGCTTGAGATGGGGCGGAGCAATGGAGTGCTTCAACACCCAATGGGAGGGGTCGGCTGGATGCGCGAGTGCTGTCAGCGACGCCCGCTGCATCCGAAAACACCAAGTCTCCAGAGACCCAGACCAGCGAGTGGTTGGAGTGTTTTAGGGTGTATCTCCGTGGTGGAGGATGCTTGTTTGTGCAAGTGTATGTTCTCTTAAGTCCAAGACAGCAAACGGGGACAGATCTGGGCCATTTCTCGCTGTCACAACAACATTCATATGAATAAGATATAGCCCACATGCAGCCAGCTGGTATCTGGGTGGGAGTTTGGCCCATAAGAAGCTGATTTCAGGGTTAGCTTCAGTAGAAGATATGTGGACTTCTATTTCATTCTTGGAGACGTTTCAGTTCCTGAAGTCCAGTTGTGCTCTACTGAAGGCCTTAGGATTACCTTGACTTGAATGACTGAAAATCTACAACTGATTTCAGGGTTAGTTGTGTCCAGATTGCAGAACGCTGTATGTATGATGAGGAGAGCGACTGTATGTCCCTCTCATTTCTCAAAAAACACCTGTTTTTGCCTATTACTATCAGAAACACTTGAACATGATTCATAGCAATAGTCTACCAAATATCAAAGCTAAATTGTTATGTTTGTGTTTCAGTGTTGGCAGTCATGTCAAGCCCTTATAATATCAGTGCAAGTCTCGCATAGCCAGATCTATTATCTGCACAGTGCTGGAGAATGGTCTGACGGCACCTGTTATCATTCTAAGGGGGAAAACATCTGGCTTATTTGTTCCTCTTTAAACCAATCACAGTGGTCTTGGGTGGTGTTAAGCCCAGGATGCAGGGATGGTGCCCCCAAATAGTGTTGAGTGACTTGTTTTTGTGGAACATTTACATTTACACAAAATACAAACGCAAAAAGAAAAACTGTTTTTGTGTGATCCAAATCTTGCCATTTTCAGTCGGTAGATTGCTGCTTGGAAGTTTTGTTGTTTCTCGTAGTGAAGGTGATTTTGAAAAAGGTAGCGCGCAAAAAGGTAGGAGAATGCCAGGTGAAAATTCCTGGTGGAACTGACAGGCTTAGGTTAGACTTTTTGTTTGAGGATAATGAAGCTATGTTTCCCTTCAGCTTTCAGATGTTCTGCTTTTGGTGCTCTGGTAGCATTTTTCTGACCTGTTTTATTTCATTTTCTGTCCGTTTTTATAAGAAGAGCTGATTAAAGCAGCCTGGTATCATGAAAGATTGTATGAATAACATGCGTGTTATCACAATGCATGTTTTTGCTTTTCGCATGTAATTTAATGCCACGTAGTCTTGATGAACGACAGCCTGCCAGTGACCTTAACCTTCACCTTGACTGACATTTTAATGCCTTTTAAATTAAATCGCAAAGCTTTAAATGCGCAGATATGACACGCAAAATGCGCCTGCAGTGGTGTGACATTTATATGCAATCAAATGGAAGCCAGGAGGCTCAACCATTCAGTCTACTAGCGATCCAAGAAACAAAACAAGAGGCTGAAACACGCTAACTATTTCAGATTAGTTTTTGAATATAATTTCAATATAAAAACACAATTCTGTAGGTTTACATCAAAAATAAAATGAGGAAAGTCACACTGGATTGCATGGTTTATAGGCCTTATGTGCTTTTTCTGTGGACTGAAATGCCTCCATTATACCAGCAAGGTGCAGAGTTACAGGTCAATGGCTAGATTTTGTATTTATTTTTATAAAAAAGGCCACTCTTAGCTCAATATATCAACATACTCTGGAGCAGGTGTATACAGTATGTGTGCTCTTGTCTGTTTTTGTGTGATGGTATGTTTTTCTGTCAGGATGAGAGCAGCTTTTAGTTTTTCCAGGTTTTTTTGTGTGTTTTTTTTTTTTCTTTGACATTTGACTAAAATATGTGATATAATACTGAAAATCTTATTTATTCTGTCTTCGGTGACTGTGATTAATTATGTTAAAAATAAATGGAAGTAAATCTAAGCATGCAAGAAATCAGCTAAAATTTCAAAATTGAGGAAGACACATTATTACACCAAGTTAGCTGGAAAAAGTATCTGAGATGTTGTATTTTGACATACAGACAAACTGCTGCCCCCCTTGGGCCAATCATCATAAATTAGAAGCTGACAGAGCTGAGAATTTACGCATCATTCCACAAACTTCCATTAAAATCCAATCAGCAGCATTTCAGCTGATAAACAGACAGACTGAGGCTGATCCATAATCCCTCCCCTACAGTTTCATCTCTGGAACAATTGTCCAGCAGCGCAGCAAGATAAATTCACTGACGCTATCTTGACATACACTTAGAAGATTGAATGTATAGCACGAGTATCTTACTGCTTCTGGATCGCAGTGTAAAGTCAGTGGAGGTTAACTCAACGCATGTGTGTGTGTGTGTGTGTGAGAGAGAATTTGATGCTTCGGGGGAGACAGCCGAGGTGTCGTGACTTTGCTCCAAACCAAAAGTCTGTTGAAACAGATGTGCCGCATCTTCTCGAATGTTGTGGTGGCTTCATCTGAGTGTAAACTGGAGTTAGGGAGCGAACAGATGATGAATTCCTACTTTGTATGCAGATGTGCTAATGCAAGCATTTTCTAAGTCAAGAATTTGCACTCGGGGCAAGTCTCGTAAATTCTGATGCTGGTTGGCTTCTGAGGCAGCAGTTACAAAAACAACCCAAACTCCCTCTGCGTGATCACAGCAGTGCGGCTGCTTATACACTCCCAGCGTGAACCACCGAGCTATTTCTGCAGCAGTGTGAACAGGAAAAGGTGCAATCACAGTCCAATAATCCTCAAGTGATCCAAGACATGTAAACATAAAGTTGTACAGACTCAAGTGGGCAGTCGACAGATTTTTGGCAATAATCCGCCCGAAATTGGCAGCGAGGTGCGACTCAAAACAGTTAAATACGGTGTTAGATTTTCTGTAGACTGCTATATACTTTCTATAGACTATCCTCACTGGTGTTCGTATCGGGCTGGTAGGCGAGGACATACAGAGTCAGTGAATGCTTTCCTGTGTTCCAGTATTTTGGGGGTTGTATTTAAAGCTTCTGAGGTTATTATATTTACAAAGTGTGAAAAAGCTAGCTCATACTGGCTAAACTAAGGAGGAGCTCATTATTTGGATCTTGCAGCCAACAGCTTCACCGTTTGGATAAATTCTGCTCCTGTCCTGCACCAAACGGCAAACAGACCAGGTTAGAGACCAGCTGATGAAGAAAGTTGAGCGTTTTGCAGCTTAAGAGGCAAATATTTGTAATATTTCTTAGAAAGTGGAAACCAAAATGGAATATAGTAATCCCTCGCCATTTTGCAGTTCAGTTTTCGCGGTCTCACTGTATCGCAGAGTTTTAAATTGTACCAACCAGAGCACTGTGTTCTGTATCCTGGGAGCTCTGTCTCCCGCATATAGCATGCGTTCAGCATCTTGCCTTGTCCATTTCAAAACATCGTCTGATCGCTGCTCATAGTGTTGCTCACACTCAGTGAGTGTGGGGAGGGTTTATAATGCCTTAAATATATATAAATAATTAAACAAATATAAGGTCGCTACTTTGCGGATTTCGCCTATCGCGGGGGGTTCTGCAACCTAACCCTCGCGGTAAACGAGGGATTAGAGGCATAATCGATGACGCTGGAAATGCATCAATATCAACATTTTGATTTTATTTTCAAACGATGCAGTTTTTTAATTTAACTTCACTTCATTACATGTTTTTCTGCAGTATCACTGTAATTTCTTTGTTATGGCTCCAGTTATTGATCAGCTGCAGTAGTCGGTGCTACAGTGTGAGATAGTGGCAGCGTCAGCATACTGGATTTGGTTTAGCGTTAAAATTTGCAAGGCTTCGAAAGGATGGTAATACTTCAGATTATCATAAAACAAAAAGGTGGTTATTTGGCACAGAGCCATTTTACATGTGTTTGCTTCTCTCCTGCTCTCTGTGCTCACATTTATTGTATGTTAATATAGCCAAATTCCCACAAAAAGCTGTTTTCATTTCTGTATATTTCGGTTTCTTTTGTCAGACAACTGAACAAGAATGAAATAGTGACTCAAAACAAGATTTATTAAAACAACATTTTAACCAGCAGCCACTTCCAAGCTGCTGCTCTGCACCACTAAAATACTTAAGTTATCACCCTAATTGTTGCATAGAAGGTAAAGACAGCAACTGTGGAGTAAATTTGGATATACGGGATCCAAAAGTCAGAAAACATTTGATAAATAAGGAGAAAAGGAGTTGCTTTTGCTGATTCGTGCTTGTAAAACATCCACTGTGTCCATGTTGCAGTTTGCTTAATTTACAGACTGAAAACATTTTGTTAGGGGTCTAATGGAAACTTGGATTCCTTTTAGAGCTCCATTACTGACCTAAATAACAAGCCTTCTTTTTGTTTTATTTTTATCATGTTGGAGTTTCCAGCGTAACTCCACAGTTTTGCACTTTAAACCTTCGCTTACATTTTGCACTGTGCTGCAATATACAATGACATACGGTTATTCAAAATAAAATGAACGTTACATTTCTTGGAGGAAAATAAACGATTTAGATTCATTGACTAATTAGTAAAATAGCTGATTAATTTATAGTCAGTGATGGAAAAATCTTTGTTATTGACAGCCCTGAGGAATATACACATTTTGAACAATTTCATTCCAATTACTTTTACTCTGAAGGTGTTTTGAAAGCTCTTGCTAAAAAATCATATGCTGAAGTTTCCTGTCAATATGTAATTCAAGCAGCACCATTGGGGAATTCCTTGGGTATTGTTGACTCCAAAGTTGCTCAGGGTGTCACTGACCTCAGGCTGCTGCATTCTATCAGTCATTTTAACAAGGCAGCCACACTGAGGGTTAAAATATTAACGTCGCTATTGGGTCATGATTGTCAGCTGTATGTTATGTTTAAGGTCACATTAAATAAGCTCAATAAATTCACGAGAACAGTCTCGGTGACGTCGTGTCTCCTTGTTATTCCAGCGCTGACACATGTGGTTCAAGGACAAACAGGACTTCTTCATAATAATGCTCCTAAAAATGATTCACCCCTTTGTACTGTGATGAATCTGCTCTCCCTTTGGGATGAAATTACATGTTGTGTGTCAAGCTGAGGCAGAGTAATACGCTCTGATTATCAAGCAATGCACCGAATCTTCGACTATCTCCAAGGAATGCTAATCACTCTGCTATTGGATTTTTCTGTGACGCCTGCCATTAATCCTCGCCACGGTCTCGTGTGATGAAACTGCAGCACTCTTTTGAACGTAATTAACTCCCATGATCGCTTTTGAACCTCACTGCATTGAGTGCTCTGATCGAGAGAAATTACACCAGGCTATTGCGAGTATTTAATGGACCCACGAGTGTCAATTAATCTGGAGAAGCTTTTCATTGCAATTTCTTTTCATGTCCACTAGCCCAGGTTTTATTAAAAAGCTCTTATCCCGAGCCTCTGCTTTTTGAATTGAACAGCCTGCTAAGGCACTACAATAACCCGGGTCCTGTTGTGATTAGCCTGAGCGTGCCAGACCTCCATCACTGCGACTTTAGACCCGACTCTGCCCGGTTTCGACTTCACTGCTTCAGGCTAAGATTAGGTAGATGAGAACAAGTAGCACGCTTCTATTAAGATCGGCAGCTTCACATATTCTATCCATTAACCGAGACGTACATGGAAAATAAATAGACCAAACATCTTCTGGTGGTAAATTAGAAATCTGCTACTTCTATTTTTTTATTTTCAATCTGCATCTTGCGTGGCCAAACCGCCTTGTGGATGCCCGATCCCGTCAGATCTTGGAAGATAAGCGAGGTAGGGCCTGGTCAGTACCTGGATGGGAGACCGTGAGGGAACACCAGGAAGCGAGAGTGAGTGGTTGGTGGTGGTCGGAGAGGCCGATGGCGCAGATTGGCAGCCTGGCTTCCGTCAGTCTACCCTAGGGCAGCTGTGGCTACATACGTAGCTTACCACCATCGAGTATGGAGTGAATGAATAATGGAATGTAAAAGCGTCTTTGAGTGTCCAAAAAGACAGAAAAGCGCAATATAAAACCAATGCATTATTATTATTATTATCTTTATCATTATTAGTTACAGTGTCAAGATAAGATCAACTTTATTGATCCCTCACTGTGGAAATTCACAAAAAAAAATTTTTTTTAAATGTGTAAATGTTGCTCCAAATGTTCTCAGATAATCCTTTTACTCATTGTGAGGTGATGGATAGTGGTAAGTAGTCGACAAATATGTTTTTTCAGGCCAAAACCAAAACCGATTAGTGATCAAGGAGACCGTTAATCGATATTTGCAACTGATTCATATTTTCAGCAACTAAATAAGGATTGGCATAATTTAGGATAACACAACTTAAAACTCTGCCGAAATGCCTTTATTTATATTTTACGAGAACTTTTCACCTTTTATTCTTCCGTGTTTTTACTTTACGTGGGTGGAACATACTTAGAAACCACGGAGTGCTGTTTGCTGCATTGGAAGCAAAGTAGCTAATTTTTTACCTTTTTTTTTTATATATGATCAGATTTTTGTACCAACATGCAGAAAAATGCTGAACGTCTGATCTGATAATCAGTCAGGACAATAATATGTTCATCCCATAATTTCATTTGGAAAAGGCCACCACTTGT
>OMNN01090628.1:0-14324 GCA_900302755.1 Chromis chromis | reverse complement strand
TATTTGAGCGCAAATGATGTATAATAAGGATTAAATATTTTACTGTTACATTACACATTTCTTCTGTAATTGTTAATGTAAAAATAGAAAAAAAAACTGTGGATATCTAGTAAAATCACAGAAAGAAAGTATTAATTTACATGTTGACTGTATAAAACACTGCACATAATGTCCAAATCAAAAGTCTGTACTTTAACAGATAGTAATTGTATTCTTTTTCAATGTGTGGCAGTAAAATTACTCAGTTTCACTGTAATTAAATCAGCTAAAACATTATTATTTTACAGATATTTGCTGTTATTTGAGCGGAAATTATGTATAATATGGATTAAATCTTTTTTTTACTGTTATATTACACATTTTTCCTGTAATTGTTAATGTAAAAATAGAAAAAAAAACTGTGTATATCTAGTAAAATCACAGAAAATACTATTAATTTACATGTTGATTGAAAAAAAAAAAAAAACTCCATATAATGTCCAATTGTGTTGTTTTCCAATGTGTGACAGTACAATTACTCAATTTCACTGTAATTAAATCAGCTGAAAATATTATTACTTTACAGATATTTGCTGTTATTTTGACCATTTTTGCAGATTTTGAATATTTGTTATTAACTTCTTTTTCTGCCACAAGTTTTTATAGATGTTTTTTTTATTTACAGTGTACTTTAACCATCTGTTATAGTCTGATGTAAACATGACACATCACTTCTGTCTCATGAGGAGTGAAGTTTGTCAAACAGGATGCATTAGGATTTAAAGCTCAACCTACTCGTCTCTGGGACACACTCCATCCTGGAAGATCTTGTCCAGAGGGATGATGGTTTGCCCCAGAAACACGTCCAGTCCGATCAGCACCCGGTGCATGACGGTGAGCACCAGGTCTCCGCTCCCCGGGGGGTAGGCGCTCCGGCCGCCGTCCTCCAGGATCCCCGGCAGCAGCTCGAAGCAGCACTCCTCGTTCCACTCGGGCACCTCCGCCTTCTCCACCAGCCCGGTGGTGTACTTCTCCTTGCCCACCTGGATGATGGTGTAGAGGTAGCGGCTGCCGTGCTTGCCCTTGGTGCGCAGTCCCCTTGCGCGGAGGACGGTGACATTCACATGAGTCGGCACCCACCGCTGGTCATCGTCCAGATCTATCAGGGACATCATCTTGCACCGCTGCACAGAGACCCTCGCACGGTCGTGGTTTCACTCAGTGGCCTGTCTGCTCCCTGGATGAGGAGATCATCCCCCTTTACGCTGCGCCAGAGTTTCCGTGCTGCGCCAAAAAAAAAAAAAAAACACCTCTGCAGAATATCTCCAAAGTCCGCCGAGCCTCTGAGGGTTTACCCGAGGTCAACCTTCACACTGGGCCTCTGCTCCGCTCCGAGCCGTGCATGCTATCCCACAGTCAATCAACGCACAGCTCGTCAGACGATGCTGGAATCACGCCGAGTCCACGCAGCGTGTGTAATGTCGCATCAGTTAGTTTAGTGTCCAAAATGTGCTCGGTGCGTTCACGGCCCGCCCTCCTCCGGCACAGCAGGCCCGCATACAGAGAGAGAGATGCCGCAGAATTAAAGAGAAACACCCATCCAGAGCCTCACCACATCCACAGACACAGGAGGGAGACAATAAACACCTCAGATCATCAGGCTTTGTTGAAAGAGAACAGAATGCTTAAATTCCTGGGCGGATCCTTTTGTGTAGTAATTTCCAGCTCATTCTTTATAATCATGGACGTTTGATTTCCAATCAAACCTCTGGAACAATATCCTCAATCCAAAATAAAATATAAGATGCAAAGGCTTGTTGGACAAATTAATGAAGCGAATTTAAACATAATTTATAAATGCATCACACTTGTTTTTAAGATTTTATGATTAATCAACCCTTATCTATGGACACATTTTGCTGCATCACCATCCTCTCCCTGAGCAGCCCTGAACCTCAACTTCAACTTGACAATACATTATTAATAAGCTGGAGGAAATGTTTCCACACTGATGGACAACATCTCCTCTGCAGCTGCGATGCCATCTAGTGGATTTCAGTGTGAGCAGAATCAACACAAAAGAGAGAATCAGATATTGAAGACCTCCAGGCGGCGGAGCTGCAGTCACATCCTGATACTTCTGTCTGAACCACATACGAGCCACCAGACTCCCTGACATCTCTGCTGCAACTCTGACAAAGCCTCAGTGTGAGCTTCTGGGGCATTTTGGTAAATCACTGACATTATCTGATTGTGACGTATAAATAACTGAAGTCAACCTAATCTGTATTTGATTTATCAAGTCTAAGCTTTGAGATAATCTTGTTGTCTGAACAGATCTGCCTTGTCATTGGAAGAAAGTAAGTCAGCATCCACTGTATCCTGAAACCTGAAACTGAAGCAGCTAAATGGAACTCATCCATCTTTCATTTTATTAGTAACGCCTACTTTTCCTTAGGTGGCATGTCAGAATGTCTTTTGTGACTGTAGCCGACTTTAGGAGTCTTTAACGAGTGAAGTTACTTAAAATCTCAACTGTAAGAACTGTATGAATCTCCAACCGATAGACAGACAGATAGACAGACAGACAGACAGACAGATAGACAGATAGACAGATAGATAGACAGATAGACAGATAGACAGATAGACAGATAGACAGATAGATAGATAGATAGATAGATAGATAGATAGATAGATAGATAGATAGATAGATAGATAGATAGATAGATAGATAGATAGATAGATAGATAGATAGATAGATAGATAGATAGATAGATAGATAGATAGATAGATAGATACAGGGGCTCCAACCCTCGACCAAAGAACTGCACATACAATAGTTAAAACTAGCTCTATTCCGACCAGGTACAACAGTAACAATTGATGGATAAGATTTAAATACAATAACAATGTCATGTATAAAACATACGTGATTGGTGACAATATTCAGCAGTGCAAAGTTGCCTGCTTTCCCTTTTGATGCCAAGCAAATTTTGCTGACAACACTTCTGCATTTTAATTTGATTATTAATAAGAGACTCTTCTGTATTTTTACATTTTGTATTGGTACTTTTATTCAAAAAAAAGAATCTGAATATTTGTCCAATCACCCAGTATTCCTGCAGCCTGCCAACATTTCCCAGTGGAGATGCCACCAGATATAATCAGACTAACAAGCTCCTTTCAGCAGCAGAATCCATCGTCTTTACATGGATGACCTGAGCAGCTGCATGATTAACTTAAAGAGCATACAGTTGGGTGAGCAGGACTGCAAGATGTTATCAAAGCTGATCTGCAGAAGCCATTTTTAGTTGCCTATTCTTAATTCCTAATTAGATGAGTGCTTGGTTACTATCTGCACGTGGGCGCTCATGTGAGAACCGTGTTCGGATTTGTGTGCACCCATCAAAAGCTGGGGACATTTATTTCAACACACACACAAAAAGGAGCAGAGCATGAATACTCTGCCATTCACACACGTCACACGCTACATGAACACTCTGCACTGTCTGCTGGGGGCTGGCTGGCCTGGGCCAACCTTAGCCCCTGCACTCTCCAACACCAGATGTAGGTCGCCGAGTGCTGCAGGGGCTGGGGGATGTGTTTGTCTGCATGTTTGTGTGTGTTGGCGAAGCTGCGGTGTATTGTGTGCCCACGTGTATGCATGCATGTGTGTGTGTGCACTTAGAAGGGGAGAGGGCAGAGCAATGATTGTAGTGGATGAGTTCATCATCAAGGACATGGCCCCCAGCACACTGTCTCCATTGCTGTCACATTGCATCGTCACAAACAGGCCACATGAAGCCTGACAGGCCGGCAGACCAGATTCAGGGTATATTCTCATAGGTCCCCTTCGCTGTGGCTCTCTCTATTGTTTTCCTTCTCATACACTCTTCCCGAGCCTCACGATGCATCACCAGCGTATTAATCAGAATGCAATAGGCGATAGATTTGATTAAAGGGGGCGCTGGGAAGGTTCATGAACTCCTCTGCAGAATGTAGTTCACTGAATTCTTAACTGAAACGGTGTTGCAGAGCAGATTTTTTTTTCTTAGTGTAGTAAAAATAAATAAAAATCCATATGCTTCATAAATAAAATGCATGAGTAAGGGATAGTCACTGCTTTAAAGGAACAGATTAACATGTTAATCTGATTAGTCTGTGTGAATTTTACACCGAGTCTGAGGATTTCAGAAGGATGTGGGTGCATCTCATTCGTCCATGAAGTGTTAATATCAGCCCTGTATCATATTCATACAAATTCAGAGACAATTTGAAGCCCATCCAGCAGCTCTGTGAGGAGTGAGATAAATGCTCAAATCAATGTGCTGCTGTTCACTATCTCAGTTTTCATGATGTTTGGATAATTTAATCTAATATTTGTGTCAAACTGCAAACATCAACCTCGTGGTAGAGCTGCAGGAGAGGATAACAAAAGCGATTTTGTACTACATTTTATGTCACTCCACTCAAAACAATAAATGTCAGTCTAATGGTACAAGAGGAAAGGTCTGGGGGATCGATGAAGTCTAGAGGCTTCATCCTCTGGGGAACATGAATGGCTGCCATTTTTGTTGCTAACTTGATTTTAGCTGACCTTTACAAAATACACTTAATCACATCAGTGTTAAACAGATATAAAATATTGATTAATGAGCTAAAAGTGCAGATATGCCCATTAAGTTGTTCATTTATTCATTCAGCCTTTACTTAAACTCGGGCTATATTGAGGTGCGGAGGCAATCGATGTAACCAAGTAAAAATTAAAGGATGGAGCCACACAAATGAGAAACTTGGAAATCAGTTGCAATAAAAAACATTAGAAGGCAAAGTTAGTAAAGCGGAGCATTTTTTTTAATTTTTTTTAAAGCATTTAAGTTTAAAAAACAAATGAATCAACTAAAATAAGAGCAGCTGGAAATAAACAAGTTGAAATAAAAACCTGAATTTCCAGCATTAGATTTTTCTGCAAGTTATTCCGGGTTGTAAGTGCACATTGGCCAAAACTAGATATTCCAAGCTCAGTAAAACACTCAGCACCTGCAGTGTAATCCAATCGCTAAAAGACTCTAATGAGGTAATGTAAGAGAGTGAAAAGCAGTAAGAGCCTTATAAATAAATGAAACCCAGTATCTATCACGCCTCGTAGAGAGGGAGCCTGAACATAGAGTTCACAGTGATGAGTATTATGACTATCAGCAGTAATAAACGGTAATGCAGGGTGATAAATTGTGTTTAAAGACTTAAGAGTTGCCTCAATGCATGCATGTATAAAAGGTTACCACAATCCAACACTGACAAATAGGTTGCCTCAATAAGTTATACATTCTGTCCAGCTGTTTCCTAGCTTTTTACAGTGTTTGCTTAGCTAACTAGCAGATGGTGGTCGACCTAAAGGAGAAACATGGGAGACCTAAGTGCTTTCTCATAGAACTATAATGCAAATCAACATATTTTCAAAAATATTCAGCAATTTCAATTTTATATATTTAAAAAAAAATCCTAGACACTTTCTCATGCCACCAAAGCTTAAGTATTACATTTTGACATGTCTCTTCAACTAAATCCCTGTGTCCCTGTTATCTGTCCATCACATTGTTGTCCTGTGCAGACGCAGCAGTCTCGGGTGAAGATTCTCTAATCTAACTGGATGACAGTAGTGATGGCAGCATTCTCCACAGTGTGCCAGTTTCTGCTCACTGCACACACACTTTCGCCCTCAACTCCTTCCTCCCTTCTCGTCACAGCTGATTGCACTGCTGAAGTCCAAATGAACTGTTAACCCCGTATTCACCACGGCCATAAATAGAAACCAGAGTGGCATCAAGGCAGGGATGAAACAAAGATTTTCTGCTTGTCTTGTTCAACAGTGGAGAGGGCCAATGTGTCCAAAGTTACTGGCTTTTATTTAATTGAGATCTGCTGGAAATGGACTGAGCAACACAGGCGCTGACATCTTTGGGCAATGAGCTACATATGCCATAGCCAATGATGCATGTAGCAGTAATGTATTAATGATGCTCTTAAATATTTTAGTTGCTTTTCACAACTGGTGTTGGGCTTCTTCTGAGCCATTTACTGTGAATGCTGCTTTCCCTCCAAACGCTGCAGTTGTTCAGGCCATCTGGTTTACTGTGTCATCCACCACATTGGCATTACAGGCTAAAACTGAAACGTGACTTCAGTACATTTCTCATTTCTGAGTCAGCAGGGAGAAACAATCATGACTACATCTTGTGGGAAAGGATTGGTCGGGATACACTTCATAATAAAGTTTATGTTAAGGAGATAGTGCAGAGTAGATTCAGATTTTTTCCCTGCTGATCTAAATGTGCTTCATAAATAAGGTGACTTAACTGAATTTGGGTTAGAACCATCTTAACAGTGGTATCAAGGGTTCCCTATATTCCCAGTCTTGAATTTCCTCAAATGAACAATCTTTTCCAAGACTGACAAACCCGTATTTATTTCATTTAATTAAAAAGGGATTTTAAGCTCATAAACACCTTGACTAAAGGAATAAAAGTTGCACTGTCACCTGTACATGACTTTTGCAGTCAGGCACATCTCATTTAAGTATTTTTTGGGGGACTTTTCCCCATTTATATTGATAGAGAGAGACAGGGTGAAAAGGGGTATAGAGGAGAGTGACATGCAGCAAAGGGTCTTGAGCCGAACTCAGCGAGCTATACGGCAGCCCACATCTCATTTAATGTGAAATGTGCAATATTGTGAGACTATTTTTTTCCCGCCAATATAATACACTGTGGAAAAAAAAAAGAATTATAAGTTGGATATCACTATAAATCTAAATCATATAAAGGTTAGTTTATTCTAAAGTAGTATGTCCACCTATGAATCTGTGGCTCCAGCCTGCTTGGCTTATAATTTCTTAAAACAATTCAATGTCTCCTTTGTCACAAGTCAGGCCATCCTATCAGCATTAGTTGTGACAAAATTGGTTTGTATTCCTTCAATTTTGACTGAAAGATTTTAGTGGTCTGAAGAGTATTTGCAATAATTTAGAAAAAAGGTAAATAACAAAAAAAGGTTTGGAAAAAATAAACTTAATTTGTTTAATCAGAGACAAACAGATGGTTGTTAAAGGAAAAACCTGAAACCTCAACATGCCCTTAATAAAGTCAGTTTTGGCACCAATAGTGATCTAGTATTTTTGACTGCTTCAGACTACTCTCCTGCCTGCGACTTGTGCCGTTAAATTTTGTTTAATATTGAAAACATACCTTTACAAAACAGAAACGTCCGATTAAGAAAATACATGTTTATTGACAGCAGTTTAGCACTAAAGTCCATGCCCTTACATAACATTTTATGCAGAAAAAAGCTGCATTACAAAGAGATGTTGTCTGGAAATTCATATTCATTGTTTTGTTACAACACTGTTGTGTATAATTCATTGCAATCTGATATCAAAGAATATAAAGATGTAGCGGCAACACTATCTGAACACAAAACAACTGCTCTGTGATGTTTCACAGTAATAATGTGATAATCAAATACTGAAAACAGCCCAAAGATGTTAAGAGAAACTGTCAAATTTCAGTGTTTTTTTTGCCATTTGAGTTTCTGTCATGAAAACTGCAAATATGTACTTATTGAGATTACTGAAAATGTAAAGAGGGCTGAGCAATATAAAGAAATGTGGGAAACTTTTACTGTGTTTAGGTATGAAAAAGGTAAGTGGACATCAACCGGGAACTGCTTTTTTCCACTGTGAGGTTTATTTGCTGGATATTTTTTAATTCAGACAGTAAAATTGTGCATCATATTTACAATGATGGACAATAAATAAGTAACATTGATATATTGCTCAGCCCTTGCTTATGACAATGTGGCAAAAAAAAAAAAAAAAACAGTTGCACATTGCCACGTATTGTACTGCTATGCAAGTTATAAGACTGTGTATAGTATAAATACTGACAACACCTGAGAGATTACAGTGGAGATCAGTAGCGGTCATAATGTGGTCTCTGATGATAGGAGTTGTATCCCTGGTTGGAGCCTGGAGGTCCTGATTGATACCCACTTCCATGACCCCAGTGTCTATCTCTATCTCTGTCATGCCACTGACGCTGGTCCCCTCTCCAACCTCTGCCTCCTCCCCATCCATGGCCACGGCGGTCCTGGTACCTAGATGAAGACGGATATAAATTATCAATCAATCTTTAACAGGCAATAAAGCATACGACACATGAAACATGTAAAAAACAGTCCGAAACTCAGGTTGAGTTTATAAATGGCCAAGAAATCAAGCTGTGTTTCCTGGATTCCTCTATTCTCTAATCTCAGCTGAAAAAAAAAATAGATTCCTTCTTTATGTAATGGTATGCAAAAGAAGCCGAGTGAGTAATACCAACCTTCAGAGACAGTGTTTATTTTTCCACTTTAAAATTGTATTCACATGTTATGGACTCTGTTTTTGTCTTCCACCATGAAGCACTTTGTAAGGTCTGCTATACAGAGATGAAGTTTTACTAAAACTTTAGCTTGTGACTTTAAGAAGCCGAAAATAATACATTTTCACCTTAAAAGGGAACAAGAAGATGATTTTAGCAGCACAATATACTGTGTTACATCTCCAAGTTATTACCAAAGATGATTTCTGGTCAAATTGGAAAAGTGGAGAGAAAAGAGCGAAGAACTGATCTGAAAAAATGTGTCTGTAACCTTGGATGAATGAAGATAAAGAAATGGTTGTCATGGCTACAAAACTGTTACATTTGTGTCACCCTACCTATTTTAGCAATACAAGTCTGCTCACAAAGAGTAGTACTCAACCTGTAGAAAACAGTTAAAGTGGTACATTTGGCTTTGAGGGGGCTTTTGTTAAAGGAAACTGATGGTCTATTACAGCTTCGGTTGTATTTTTGTAGCTCCAGCCTTTGTGAGAACATGATGCTCACCAAAGTAACTGATGAAATCTCAAAACACAGTGGCAGCACAAGCAGGTACACAACCATAAAGGTTGTACTAGTAAATGAAACCCAAGGTTAGTTAGACTTGTTTAGACTGGAAAACACAGAGTGAAGCTAAAGTTGCAACCTAATCTGTCTGTTATAAAGCAGCCCTTTAAGACCAAAAACGTCCACAACCTGTGGAACCAGAGGAGCTGAACAGTATACTCTCACATGTCCTCCAATTTACTGGTGCAATACCGCCCCTCTCCCTCCATCTTGGGGGATGGAGGCATTGACTCAATGCATTACATTACTGCAGAGGTGGACAACCCTGGTCCCAAAGAGCCACAATCCTACATGTTTTAGATGTTTCCCTTTTCCAACACACCTGATTCAAATGATCACCTCATCATCAAGCTCTGCAGAAGCCTGATAACGATCCTGATCATGTGAATCAGGTGTAATGGAAGAGGGAAACATCTAAAACATGCAGGATAGTGGCCCTCGAGGACAAGGATTTGACACCCCTGATCTAAAACATGCTTGATTGTGGCTCTCAAGGACCAGGGTTGTCCACCCCTGCATTACTTTTTAAATAGGATTATATTATTATCCTTTTTCACATTTTAAGTTGTTTACATTACATACTTTGTAATCTTGCACATTCTTAGGCAAATAATTTGCACATTCCTGCACACTGTAAACATTTACATTATATATATTATCTTTAGACTGGTCTTACACTGCAATAGTCGGGTGAAGCAGTATTTTATAAAGCAGTGGTTCTCAAAGCCATTTTTAGAGGGTCGCAGAAGCATGCCCCCCCCCAATAGTAGTGGTATAAAGTCTTTTATTTAAAAGGACGTGTTTCTTATGACACAGTTTGCTTTCATTATCAGGATATTGAGTGGTGGTGACACCAGTAGTTGCCCACTATTAACCTCTAGATTTGGCTCTGCCAGCTTATTGGAGAAATGTATGCTAAACATGCCAAAAATAAACCAAAATGCGCTCAGAATCTGTCAAAATGGGCCAAAATCTGCCCAAACTTGGCAAAAAGTGTCCAAATATACCAAAATGAGCAAAAAATAAGCCAAAATTTTCCCAAGCTGTATCAAAATGTGTTGAGACTGCACCCAAATATACCTTAATTTGTAACAGGAACAGCAAACTTCAAAAATTTGGGTCGCAACCAATATCAATCGAGTCCTGAGGCTGGACCAGTTGAGAACCACTGTTATAAAGGCTTTGCAGGGTTTTATTTCCCGATATGTAAATCACTCCATGAATGGCACTATGGGGTCTTCACCCCAACATCTACACTTGTTAGGTTAGTTTCATAATCATATTTTACAAGAGGGTGCTTTGACGCAATGGCTGTTGTCTTAGATGTGCTGTATGAAAAACATTGACTTGACTAAGTTTCCTCAACTGTTTTGTCTTTATTATATTGCATGTTTGTGATGTCTTGACATCATTGTGATATGACATTTGTTTTAATGTTAAGCGCTTTCTAACGTTGTTTTCAAAAAGTGTTGTACAAATAGTCATTATTATTATTTTACTTGGCTTACTGTTTGACTTGCGTGCATCTTTTATCCTTCCCTGAAATTTTTCTACTTGTCAATGTTTACAGTTATGCACCAAAACAATAAGTCAAATTCCTCGTATGTGAAAACTTACTTGGCAATAACACTGATTCTGATTCAATACTAAATAGCTGGAATACTAATTTAACTCTAATTTAGCCTCAGTACCCTTATGAAATCACACCTGTACAGTAAACACATACCAGGACTATAATCACAATGCACATACCCAAACCATGATACAATCCATGCATTTCTGATTATCGGCCCACTTTACGAGCTTACCTGTTATCCCTGCCTCTCTGGTTGCCTCCTGCACGACCCCTCCAGTCCTCGACGATGGGTGGAGTGTCCGCCGGACGGGTCACATATTGCTGATATTCATTATCCTCCGATGAAAATCTGTTGGCAAACAGCTCCTCGTAGCTCTGCGTGTTTTCCGTGGTCTCAGTCATTCTGTGAACACGGGAGAAAAGTCACTGAAGCACTAGCTAGCTATCACAGGTCTGTTTGTTTGTTATGCTAATCTGCAAGCCAGGTTTTCCATGCGGGCTAATACAAACTGACGTGATTTGGATGGCATACACACGTTAGCTAACGACACAAACAACACAGAAACCGTATTAGCAACGTTAACTTAGAAAACACGTCTTTAGAAAGGCGAGAATGTTGTTAGCTTTAGCTGCACATAAATACCTTCTATCAGGAACCGAAGGGTCTTAAGTTCCAGTATCGGTACGTCGCTGAAATGCCTCCCCCCGGAACAAATGAAGACAAGTTAAAGGTTCCGGTAGCGCGCGCACCTGCCAGTGATTGATAGCTGTTACCTGGCAGGTTTAAAAAAGAACCGACGGTCAATATTAAACCGTGTAAAAGCTGTTAAAAGATACCAACAGTCGACTTAAAATCAAGTTTTTATGACATAATTTTGAGCCAAAGACGCTAAATTGTGTCGCATTTACCAATAACAGTCATTTCGCTTAATTTGGGAGAAAGTGTCAACTGCTGAAAGCTGAAACATGTAAGTGCACCTGAATTTAGAAAACGCTGTTTATCGTTTTCGATCGTTTGTATTGTGAATTGTTTTCGGTTGAATTATTTCGTGGTTTCAGCCCACACTTTGGGCTTAAACGCCCGACTGGGACCGCAGATACCACAGGTTTACAGGGGGAAAAAACAGAAGAGTGGGTGGCTCTGGAAGGAGCAGGTGGAAGCCGCTCCGTGTCGCTGCTGCTGCCCTTCACATGAAACACAATCCCGTTGGGGAGGAAGAAACTCCGCGCACAGAGCAAGGCAAGAGACACATTAACTTAATTCATCAGCGCCGATTGTTTCAAGACACCGAGGAAGAAGCCATTCAGAGCCGGGAATTATTCTCCGGCGAGTGCGGAGAAGTAAAACAAGCGAGGGGAGCGAAAAAACTTCCTGAATTGAACGGACTTCTGTGAGCCAGACGACCCCGGCGAAACGAGTTTACGAAGAAGTGCTCTCATATTTCAGTTGTCTCTCAGAAAGGAAAGAGGGACTTGTTCGAAGCTGGCACACGGGCTCATGAACTCTTTGGACCGCTAATCATCTGTGGACTTTGACCGCGCTTTAAAACATAATTTTTCCCCCTCTCAAGCCAATATAACCAGCAGATAAATACGGAGTTGTTCCTCAAGTCCGCGGCAATGGGGTGAGTAATGTAGAAAAGCGCTGCCCTTTAGAGCGCCTCTCCTGACACCTGCACTGATCTGAAATGTTGTGTGTTGTGTTTTGTGCGGTGAAAATACGGCAAATAAAAATTCCTCCACAGCTGTCTACTTGACCTGTCAAGCCTGTGAATTAATTTGTCGCTGTGCCTGTGCGTAAGGGACACCCAAATGTACTATTGTATTGCCAGGATAATCTGGCAATGTGGGAAAAAATTCATGAGGTGACTCTCTGTGAGCTATTCCGATTTAAATGTGTGAAATTGCTTGATGCCACATTTCTAATTTGGGATTTATGTATTATTTATGAGCACAATTTCACATGGATCCTCTTTGAATGGTCCAGCTCTTCTGTATCTGTGCGAATGTGCTTTATTTGAGAGGGTTATGATATGGAGGTGTCAGAGTCAACACAGCCCACTAATAAGGAGAGATGGTACTTGTGTGTGTGTATTTCTGTGTGTTGTCCACAGGGCTGCAGGTAGTGCTGTGTACTCCCACAGTAGTTTACAGGATACAGTACATTATTTTGCCTCCATAGTCTACTGTGGTGTGAATGTTGACTCTGTGGCTCAATGCCATAGTTATGCAATCAGCAGCTCTCTTCACATCTACATATTTTACTGAGTTTTCTTGCTGGACTACCAACTCCTGTCTTTTTATTTTACTTCAACAGAAAAATAATTTCTCTCAAAAGTCAAACCAGATTATTATTAATGTATGCAAACTTTAGGAATAGCTCCATTTGTGACATTAAAAAAACCTTGATTTATGTAAAAAATATGAGGCGAGATGTGAATAAGTAGCAGCATTAATGTTCAGTAATTAAGTAAAAAGTGGCGCTCCATACCACAGTGCTTTTTTTTATTATGCAAGAAACCAGTTGAACAGTCCTGACTCCCTCTCACGAGCTTGGCGTACTCACCAAGCCGGTTTGAAAGGAGTCGGTTGTGTCATGCAACTGGCCCAGTGGACCTGCAGCAGCATGGCAGCCAGGCCAAGGCAGGAGGTCACACCTACTGGCAGCAACAAGTTTCCTTTTTCCAGTTCCCCGGCTTCACTCGGTGCCAACCAGTAGTGTCACTTTACAGCTGAATACTTTTTGGAGGGTGGAAACAAACGACTCCGAAGAAATTTCATCCGGCCAGCCGTTCTCTAAGCCCACAGACTGCCAGGATTTGTTTAGGGTGGCAGCTAATCGTTGTTATTACTATCCTCCAATCCTCTGATTATTTTCTTTGTAATTAATAAATTGCTTGTTGTGTGAATATGTTTAAATGCCCCCGTCATAATGTAGAAAAGCGTACATTAACATCTCAAAAGTGCTTGTTTTGTCTGATAAGCAGCCCAAAACCCAAAGATATGTAATTTATTTAATAAAGAGAGCTGATAAAACCGACAAAAAACACATCTGACATCCCCTAAGAAATGCCTTAAACTCAACTTAAACTTGTAACAGCGTGACTCAGCAGTTGTTACAGCTTTGATTGAATCAGCAGGTTACAAATAGGTTATCTGGTTTGAGCACCAATTCAAAACCCAAATAAATAAATTTACTCTTGTAGAAGACAAAGGAAATCAGCAAAACATCAAGTGTGAGAAGCTGGAACCAGCAAATGTTGACATTTTTGCTTAAGGATAATAATAATAATAATAATAATAATTAATAATAATAACTTTATTTGTATAGCGGCCTTCATAAAAGGATTGCAGCTCAAAGCGCTTTATAACAGGGAAACAACCCCAATATTACAAGGTAAGAACAACACTTAAAGCATTAAGAAGAAAGACTTATAAGCCTTGCCTACACTACCACAAACGGCACTACCATCACCTACCCCTGCCTCTCACCAACTGCACCAATAAAAGTGGGGTGGGGATACAGACCCTGGTTCGGGTAGGGGGTAGAAAGTATAGAGGGTGCTGAAGGTGGAGGCCTAACCCACCCTTACCCACTGACTAGATTTAACTGCCTCGTCTGACATTTCCTTCACTATCCTCCTCAGCTTCTGCCCCTAAGTCTGCACATCTAAGTAAGTTTAAAGGGTGGTTAATAAAGTGTTGGCACTTAGTTCTCTGATAATCAACTAACCATTTCTGGGGCTGCAATTAACACAGATTTTCATTATTGATTTAATCTGTAG
>OMNN01090627.1:0-30468 GCA_900302755.1 Chromis chromis | reverse complement strand
GGGGCCCGTGTGGAGCAGACATCTTTTACACACAGTGGCTAAAACAACAAAACAAAACGAGAAAGGCACCGTCAACCAGCAGCATCGTGGACGATATATAGATATGTATGTGTGTGTTACATTTCAAAGATTCCACATAGCAGGAAGCACCGCGGCTGTACATACAGGCGGCATGACATCTTGGTTAGCATGCATCTATCGCACCGTGCAGCAGGAATAAACACCTAAACTATCATTTGGAGGCTGTTAAACGCTCCTGATGAGGTTGTCAAATGTGCTGCAGCCGACTGAGCGTTGCAGGGAGCATTCAAGCTGCTGCAGACTGAAAATCTACACATGATTCTTTTTCCTAAGAGAGAAAACACTCAAGATTAGAAACAGATGCCCTTAAAAGAATCAAGAGGCTGTACAGGCTACAACCTTCAGGTATTCCAAACACAAGCCTCCATCCATCTATCCATCCAGGGATAAAAAAGTAGAAAAAATACAGAGGATTTAAAAAAGAAAAAAGAAAAAAAGAAGAAGCAACTCTTGCCTTTTATTTTGCAGTCATGTTAAATCCTGTCTAACCCATCGCTGCCATCCTTTAGAGGGGTTTTACTCGCATGTTGGA
Source organism: Chromis chromis (assembly GCA_900302755.1). Classification (NCBI taxonomy): domain Eukaryota; kingdom Metazoa; phylum Chordata; class Actinopteri; family Pomacentridae; genus Chromis; species Chromis chromis. Next base: position 29,855 of record OMNN01090627.1, on the reverse strand, counting down.
ATTCAAAAAATAAAAGATGCCCGGTGCCGTCCTTGTTTGTTTTGGAGTCCTTTAACCCTCCTCTGTCACTCCGGTTAGCTCGCCTTCCTCCAGGTTGGTAATTCTTGGAGATTTCTTAAATGCACAAAAATGGATGCAATGAGAGGGAGAGAGAGGTAGAGAGGGGGGAGAGAGAGAGAGAGTAGAAAGAGAGAGAGAGAAGGGGGAGAGAGAGAGAGAGAGGGGAGGGAAAAAAAAAAAAAGATCCAGCTAGGAAGAAGAGGCGGAGCGATGGAAACACGTAGAAGAATAAAGCCGAGAGGACGTGCTGGATGTTCATTGACAGCAGGCGAACAGCAGCCGCCAAAACGCGGAGTGGAAGCGCAGCTGGAGCGCAAGCAGGAAGAGCATCATGCATATTTCATAACCAGATCATGAGCGCGGCGAGAGGAGGGGGGAAATGGGGAGATAAATACGGAGGATGACTAGTGACGGTGGCCGTAACTGCAGGTGTGGCAGCGGTGCCGGTCAGTGCCTTCATGCGCTCTGCAGGACACGGTGGCTTTGTTGCCAGCTGATGTCAGAGAATTGTGTGGCTGCTACATGGAGAGAGAAGGGGGGAAAAAAGATCAAGCCATAACAGTTACACAAGGCCTGTCAACTGGGTTGATGCACTCCACTGTGGAAATAACAGGATTTTTTACTCTTACTGGAGTCAAATTTAGGCAAAAGTGGAAAAAAAAGAGTCAGATTCTCTACTGTTAATGTTTTGATTTGAGACATCTGAAGACACCCAACTATATGTATCTACAAAGCCAGATTACAGTTACTCAAACCCCAAACATGTAAAGGCCTAGATGACCTGCAGATTTCTTCAGACCAAACTGAGGCTATTGTATTTGGCATTAAACACCTCAGAAACAAACTGTCTAACCTTGTAGTTACTTTGGATGCCATTTCCTCGGCCTCCAACAAGGCAATGCCACATGAGGAACCTTGAATACATCGTTTAACTCGTGCATTAAACAAATCTGTAGGATATCCGCTTTTCACCTGTGAAATATTGTCAAAATCAGGAACATACCGTCTCAGAGTGATGCTGAAAAATGAGTCGATGCATCTTTAACTTTTAGGCTGAGTTCCTTATTATAAGGATGTCCACATAATTCTCTGTCATACCCCCCAGCTGATCTGAAATGCTGCAGCCAGTTCTGACAAGAACCAGCACAACAGACGTTTCACCCATGTTAGCTTTTCTTTATTGGTTTCCTGTAAAATGAAGAATAGAATCTTAAAATCCTTCGTCTGACGTACAAAGCTCTTAGTGACCAAGCTCCATCTTATAAAGACCTTTTCATACCATATTTTTCCCCTTTAAACACGTCGTTCTTAGAATACAGCCTTACTTGTGGCTCCAAAAGCACAATGGGAGGCAGATCCTTCAGCGATCAGGCTCCTCTGTTGTGGAATAACCTTCCCTTAGTGATGCTACTATAGGCCTAAGCTGCTCCAGGATTTCCCATGATGCACTGAGCAGCTCTTCTCTTCTGTCCTCTCACTCTGCACATATTTCTGTCACTAACATTGTGTCCTCTCTCTCCTGTAGTTTATGTTTTGTCCTCTGACTCTGGAGCTGCACATTTCTGACCTGCTGTTGCCTTCCTCAATAACCTTCCCAGTGTTCAATGTTCTCTTATGTGTTGTCTGTTTTCTATCCATTTTCTTCTCACTGCCCTTTACCCCCACCCCAACCAGTCTAGGCAGACTACTGCCCTCCCTGAACCCGGTTCTGCCAGTTTCTTCCTGTTAAAGGGGAGTTTTCTCTTCCTGCTGCCAAAGAGCTTGCTCAAAAGGAACAGTTTGAATTTGTTTAATTACCATCTATAATATAATATTGCAAGATCTTCACCTTAACATGTGAAACCCTCTTAAAATGAGTTATGTTTGGTGCTACATATAAAATCGAAATTAAAAAATCATTGGTCAGTTACTTGAGAAAAGAACTATTCTATAAAATCAAATCAAGTAATTGTTGGTTGCAGCTCCATTTCAAATACATTATTCCCATTTAAAGGTGTTAAACAACTGATAGCATAACCAGGATTGACTATTTCAGCAGCCATACACACCTTGATACACGATCATGTTACTCCATCATCCTTGCAAACCCTTTTCATAGCCTCATCCAGAAGGTGACTTCAGTCCTGTCAGACATTCCTCAGCTTTGACCCCGACTAAATATCCCTCCTCTTGATCCCTATCTCCATCCCAAAGAAAGCCCTCTGGCTCGGTCTATCAGGCTGCAGTGCTGATAGGATTTAAAGGACAACATTAAGAGGATAGAGCCTCCACCTTATTAGGGCTCTAAGTAAATTAGCACCAATGCAGAGATCTGCTGCAACACGTCAAAAAGAAGGAACCTGTTGAAGTCTAAATGATTCAGCCCACGGTTTCTTCTGAATGACACATTGTGACAGCAAAAGATAAGTTTAGAAGTTTATTATAAATATACATCAGAAAACAGTGGAATTCCAATACATGTAGAATTTAGGTGGCATGTTATGCTAACTTGCCCATTGGGAATTGGATATTTCAAATATAAGGCGGGGAGGGGACTCAAAAAAGGTTTGTAGCCGTTTTTGCTAGTAAGAAAAAAAATGTCCTGGTTTTCTTTCAGTTGGTCATTTAAAAAAACTTCTGCTTTTAAAATAACCAGCCTAAAAGTCAACTTAACATTGTTGATAATACACTTTCCAAATGTCTTAGAGCCCAAATGTGCTTTAAAAGAAATGTTTGCCTGATCACTTTCAGGCTCTCCTGTCTTTCCTACACAGCTAAATCCATCGCTTTCATGTGTACTATTGAATGCAACATCATGAACGTCCTCATTGTAATTCTGTCCAAACATGTCTACTGTAATCCCAATATGTGTGGTGTATACACTGTATGTGGTCTGAGGATACACCATACAAACATAGTTTCTTTGAAGCATACTGCGACCTCCATGCCGTCTCTAGTAGTTTGAAAAAATAAGTCAAGCACATTATCTGAAATCCTCATCTAATGAAAAAAACTGTCTGCCATTGACTATGTACCTTGAAGATACTTAGTTTTTTGTGTGTGATGCAAGTCGGTACCAAGACCAGGAACATTCTTGACTGGATCAACTTAATGTGTCTTTAATTTCATAATAATTGCGGTGGTCAACGCTATTGTAATGCAAATTTGTACAAAGCAAAATGTGTGATTAGTCAACCAAACTTTGGAGTTTAATCAGTTCTGTGTGTGAAGTGAACCCTGCATTAACAGCACAGAAAACGTACAGCTGATCTTCAGCTTAGGGGGCAGAAGGTGTGTGATTTCTGGAGGTCTTTACAGTCTGTGTTCTTGTCCGATGCATAATTGGTCACTTGATCTTCCCACAACTGACCAATTAAAACAGCTTTTTAATCCTTAAAACAGTCTCAATGTATCCCATGTGGGTGTGAACTCAGTCTCCACCTCATCATTTAACAGCAGTCTTTAGGTCTTCTGTTCTCCTCTCCAGCTCCGTCTATTTCACCACAGTGACGACATGCTTCTCCTTCTCGGACACCACAGGAACAGTTCCTGGTCTGCTGTGCTTGCGGACGTTCCTCTCCCTGAAAAACAAAACAAAGAGGAGGAACCGTGACTAAGTGAAGCTGCTGGTGGGAAATTTCAGGAATGAATGAATGGAAGAGGCAGGGAGAGAAAAACAAACAGAAAGGAGGAGGGAGGACGTAACTGAATAGGAGACTGTTGAGCTAACGCCTACGTCACACACTACACTACTACGCTCTGAAAAGAATGCATAAAGCATAGATAATACATCATTCACAGCTCAGAACCTGAGTCTGACGTATCATAGTACTGCCGGTAATTAGAAAGAAAAAAAAAAGAACCACGGAGTAAGCTATGAATCACTGCACGGCAGGGCAAACTGGAACAATCAATCCACCATACAAGCTGTAAATGAGTATGTAAGGCCTATTGAGACCATGTCATAGGGGGCAGTCCCATCTGTGAGATTTTCCATCAGCCTGGTGTGGCTGCTAAGGTCAGACCTATTCTGGCAGCAGCCCAACGCACAGTCACCTCTACATGGACACTGAGGGGACTTAATGCCGTTTCTATAGCCAAATTATCTAGCTCAATCTCTATTTCATGAGGAAAGGGTTGAGGGGGGATGAATACGCACTTTCTCCGGCGAGCCTCCTTCATAACTCTGAGCTCCTTGGTCTGATGGTAGATGTTCTTGGGTAGATGTCGGTGGTGAGCGATCCGTCTGATTTGCGGGTGGTGCTGGAACTTCTCCTTCAGCTTCTGATGGTAGTTGATGGCCTGCCTCTCTCTGGGGGCCAGCTATGTCACAGCAGAGGGAAGGAGATGGTTACATACAATAAAGGAAAACACTATTGAGAAAATAAAAAGAGGAAAGTGTATTGAGGGACAGAAAGTGGTACAAGAACTGTACCAACAAAGAACAGATCATTGTTAGACAAGATGGCACTCTGCTTCTTGTGCAACCCTGACCCCTATATGACTCATGTTCTACAATCATAACCCAGATGCTCAGCACTTGTTTGCCAAGCAAGAAGTCTCACAAAACAGGTGCATCTGTAGAGTGCTATTGCTTGTCTGTGACTTCAAAAAGGCATTTAGCAATTTCATAAATTACTTGTCATGACAAATTTCGGATTTATTATAAGTAAAACAATTTAAATAGTAAATGGTAAATTGTCTGCACTTATATAGCGCCTTTTTCTACCTTAGTGGTACCCAAGGCGCTTTACAATGTGTTTCTCATTCACCCATTCACACATCAATGGTGACAGAGCTTCCATGCAAGGTGCCTGCCATTGGGAGCAACTTGGGGTTCAGTGTCTTGCCCAAGGACACTTCGGCATGCGGAGGGGCCGGGAATGGAACCACCAACCTTGTGATCAGTGGACAACCTTCTCTACCACCTGAGCGACAGCCAACCTTTAATTTAGTTACATTTAGGAGAAGATTACAGTTTGACTTTAAAAAAAACAAAAAACACTTGGCTACACTGAGATTCAATGTTTACTGGGCTTGGAAACTAAATAACCAAAAAGTAGACTTGGCTGTTCTGGAGCTTTCCAAAACAAAACTGTGTTGGTAAAGATCATTCAATATGATGAATGATCTTTACCAACACAGTTTTGTTTAGTTGCCATGGAATGTAACATAGTCCCCCTTTTTGAGCACTTAACAGGCTTCTAGTTGATACTGTCTTAAAAAAATGACTTCAAATATGAGTTTTTCTTAAGCCAGTTCCACGACCATGGATGGAAAAATCCATCTGTTGATGACGATCATTCCAAAACAGCTCCTAAAAGGATGTTTTGGTGAGACTATTTTGTTTGTTAAAAGAAGACAATGTTCACTGATGGTACTAAACAAGATGCCAACGTCATTCTTTTACATCACTGTTGTGTTTTTTGGCTCAAGCTGACCACAGTTCTTGTCGTCAGTGATGCAGCTACATGCAGTTCCACAGTGGCTATATTGCAGTTACAGCGTCTGCTAACAAAATAATCTGACTAATCGTCCCCTGTAACACTGCAACTTGTCATTTTTGCACATTGGCTTTTGTACAGATTACACTGGGGGGCTATGGAGGTGCTGGTAGGTGGATTTTGTTACTTTTAAACAGAATCAAACTAGTCATTTTACATTAACCTACTGCTGGTAGTAGTTTCTTATCTACTGTGGTGACATTTACGTCACTTCTGAGACAGTACATGACTGAACGATGTCATTTCTCTTGTGAGGACTGCCTCATTCCTTCAGCTACAAATAGAGGATGACCACTGTTGACTCAGACAAGTCAGTGGCTTCATTTGCTTGTCAAGTCATAATTATTCCTGTAGCACTCATTTACAGCAGCTTTGGTCACCATGGTGAGAAGGAGAAAGTGTTATCGGCGGTGTTCTTTAATGTCTTGATCCCAGTAATGCCGTTTTTATCGCTGATTTAGGGTCTAGAGTCTCTTGCTGACCACACATTTCACCAAATTATCTGATGTAATTTTACTACTAAACAAACCCACACGAGGTTAAAGGAGTGCAGCCTCTATTCAGCTCAGGTGGTGTTTTTTAATCAGTAACAGTTACGGTATGCTGTCTTGCATCATAAAACGTTGGCCAGTACAGTAAGCAGTAGCTTCAGCTTGACAACATGCTCATTCAAAACCAAATCAATGTCTGTTAAAAAGTGAAGACACCAGCTCAACAGCATCTCTGCCTCTCCGTCTCACTCATAAAAACCACCGGCTCGCTGGACCGGGCTTGGCTGGGGCTTGCTCTCCTCCAAGGCTTTTATTCTAATTAAAAGCAATGATTTGTCTCAGATTCAATCTGTTGGAGAAGAGCTGTTAGATGCTGATCCTGTTGTACTAAACTAATTCCCCTGGATACACACACGGTTGGGCTGCTTAAGATTGTCTGCATTATCTTAACAGGACACACAAAACATGAGGCATCACTTTGGAATCATATTTAAGAAGATTCTTATAGTTTTAACCCAGAATTTCATCAGAAGATGAAAACACTGGATGAAATGTGTTTTGAAAATGAAGCATATGCACCGTAGTGTACTTTAACATAGAGACCGGTGTCAGAAAGTGCCTGCACAGACAGATTGTGGGAAAATTGCCGCTGCCAAAATTCTGCAGGTGAATCTACTTAGTCATCTTTTCAATCCAAAAGTTGACTGATATACAGCGAGGTGTGAGCAGCAGCTGTACTCCTACTGATGTTCTGTTAGTCTGGGTTACAAAAACTGAGCTACACACAGTCCACTGAGGACACTGCCAGTGCCAAAATCTCCTACAACGGAATACAACAACACTAAAAACTACAACCAACATGCCTTATGAGTAGTTTTGGTCTGGATAAAAAACAGCAGACTTTGATAAAACTGTCCCAATATGAAAAATAATCTTCATCTAATCTAACCTTTATTGACCCCTTGGGGAAATTCCTTCTCTGCATTGACCCATCCTATTCAAAGTTAACCTTAACTATACATACTAGGAGCAGTGGGCTGCCATGGTGCAGCACCCAGGGAGCAGTCAGGGGTTAAGGGCCTTGCTCAGGGGCCCACAGTGGTAGTGACTGGGACAAGTGGTCGCTCTCACTTTCCCACCTCAACCTCTTGCCAGTCTGGGGACTCGAACCAACCAGCGACCAACCGGTTACAAGTTCGCTTCACAAACCACTAGGCCACCACTGCCCCTCAGTAGTTCTCCCTCTCGCCGACGTGAAGTATTGTGAAGTAAGCTGAAGGCAGTAAAGACATCAACGTAGCTGAAGAGGAGGTATTACTGACAATTCTAATGTTAACAAACTTCAAATGCTTGTTCTGCACCATTAAACGTGATCTTTTGAGGCACTGCATCAGTTATGGTAACACAGAATTTATCAAAGTAATTGCTGAAATCTGATAACCAACATACAATCCAAACAGGTTGTAAATAAGCCAACAATTCTGCTCTTCAACGATTTAAGTTTGAGGTAAAACCGAAAGACAGTGCTACTGAATATTAGCATTGTAATCTGTGTGTGTGCACAACAACGGCAAGTCCAGCAGAGTGTAGTTGAATCAGACATTCTGTATCTATACTATGGTGAATGGTTACGATTTAAAGTTTTAGTTTAGCAGTGGTTTAACAATGTCACCTGACAGCCTTTTCTATATTAAGTTTGCATGTTTTCCCAGTACCTGTGCGGGTTCTTCCTCCCGGTGCTGAAGCTTCCTTTCACAGACCAAACACATGCATGGTAAGTTAACTGGTGATTCTTAAAGTGTCATATTTGTGGATGTGAGCGTGCATGGTTGTCTATCTTTTTGCATTAGCCCTACGATGGACTGGCAAGCCATCCAGGGTGTACCCAGCCTCTCGCCCAGTGTCTGCTAGGATAGGCTCTGGCCCCTCACAACCCTCTGCAGGGTAAGGAGGGTATAGCTAATGAATGGATGGCACGCTTCTATCTGAGTCAATACAACTGGCAGCACAGGCTATATGGAGGCTTGACTTTTACTCTTGCTTACTTGATCCACAGCTTCAAGTTTATTTTATTCAACTTTTCAGTGACTGTGTATTGGGTTCTGAGCGCTGCCAAATCGCAGGTGACCACACAGCAGTAGTGTGGCTGAAGGCTTCCAGTGTACACAAAGATGGAGGACTGAAGCTGTTGTGTTGCTATTACGACTTATTATTAGTACAAATTTATCACAACTAATAGAAACAATGGATAAATGTATAAAAATAAGACCCTTTAGCTTATGTACCACAATTATCTGTTTATTATGCTACGGGATCTATATCTTCAGACTGTAAATGATTTAATATAGTTCAAAAGTGCCCCCTCTTCTTTTTACAAGTCAAACCGTAACAGAGCACATCAATATCAATCAAACTAAATGTGCCAAATCCACTCAGTTCGCTTAAATAAATGGACAGTGGTGAGTCAGAGTTTCCAGAAAAGAGGAAATGAATTTCAACCAATAGGAAATAAATGAAGCTTATTGATTCAACGTGATTCAGGTCTTGGCCTAATATATGAAGGGGCTAATTTAAACGGAAGTCAAAGGCTGCTGTGTGCAAAATTATGACACGAAATGAGTGATGTGCAGCAGCTGATAGAGAAGAGAAGCCCCCCAATCGGTCCAGCATGATGCCTTCACACAAAACCTTGATTCAGCATTTCAGCATTTCTTGATAATTAAAGACCCTCTCAGTACAACTTGATTGTTAATGCTTCATTATGTTCAGAGTGGCCTCCGCTTTAAGTGATTGGCCGATTTAAACTGCTGATAGGAGCAGCCCTTGTCTGATCTCTTTAAGTGCAAAGCTTGCGAATAAATCTTCTCCTACACAGTGACAGTAAAACAAGTGCCAAAAGTGGGCCAATTTTCCACTCCGAAGCTGCATTAAGAGAATAAGCAAGAGTGAATCCGATTAGGAATGAAAGATGGCTAGCTGGAGATGGCACACAAGATGCCGCGGATCTTTATTATTCGGCCATAACTGGTGGATTTCAGGCACTGGAGCACTTCCCAGGATTTTACAAGTTGAGAATAAACATCAATGCTATGATTTCTGCAGTCACACCCTTTATTATCTGAACACACTACATGTGGTGCACGCTGACAAAAAGGTATTAAAAGACAGTGGAAACCTGTATGGAATTTTTTTTGTTGGTGATTTGTCAAACAACAGCAGAAGCGTTTGAGTTTTTTTGGACTTCCCCCCCTGCCACAGGAACCGCTGTGCCAATTGGTACATTGTACTTATTGAGAGTGATTCTACCCTAAGTCAGCATCCATCAGGGCATTTGGCAACAGTTGTGCTGTAGCTCCTGGCATAGTCTCCCACTCTTACACTGCTGAGTTGGGCGCCGAGCCACGGCCATGTCGAAGAATGCAAGCGAACTCATAAAACAAGATCAGGTAATAAACTGGAGAGGGATACAGTATTATTTGACAGCTGGAGAAAATACAGCTGCTGAGCGCAACGCAGACATTATGATGAGGGATTACCCAGAAAGCAGCCAAAAAAGCAGCAAGTTGCTTTTAGTATGAAGCTGCGAAAGCAGGAATAAGACAAGGCAAGGGACTCACCACTCCTAGTTTCTCAGCTGCGTTGGCTTTCCACAGTCGGATATTCATTTCGTCAGAGCCGCTCAGGATGTACTTGTTGTCTGCCGACCACTTCACGCAGATGACGTGCTGCATGCGTTTGGTGTGGTAGACTTCCCTGAATTTCAAACAGACAAATGCAAAGTAAACAACACAGAAATCCAGAGAAAAGCAACCAAAACACGCACTTAGACGCATGATTGCCCAAACGGCTTTTGATCAGGAGTACTATGAGGTTATGACATACAATAAAATGTGTAACTGTGACATGTAAACCCAAAACCAACCGATGCCCTCCAGCACAAAGCAGCGAAGTGTTTTCTGATGCGACGCCATCATTGACAGAACAACATTCTGTTTTGTTCGTCAAAAAATAAATCCATTTTATGAAAGATCATGTTTAGGGTAAAAATGACCACTTTGTTAAGGTTAGGAGGTCTTTGTTGCCATGGTTACAGCAATAAACACTGATCTAAGGTTAGGAAACAATTGTGGTCATGGGTAAAACAAACTAACATTCACTGGCAGTAGGAAACAGAATATGTACAGCGGTTCTTTGTCTAAATGCTTGGTTACAATAATAAACACCTGGTTAAGGTTATGGGATGTAACAGGATACGGTAAACAGACAGCAGTCTCCCTTGTGAACGGCCGACATGTTGTTGTCCTCATCGTCTACTTAGCAGCTCCATAACTTCACATTACTTCCCCATTTGCTCCTCATGATCACAATAAGCAGTAAAACATCAGAATTGGTGCTCCGACTAAAGGGCTTCATCACTTCAACATAAACACAGTGTCTACTGGGGACACCTTCATCTTTCTGGGATCCTGAAGTGGACTCCCCACATAGACTCTGTCCGGAAAAAGGCCCAGCAGAGGTTGTACTTCCTGCTCAGGAAGTTTGGAGCTGCTGATCACCTTTTACACCGCTATCATCCAGTCTGTCCTCTGCACTTCCATCACTGTCTGGTTTGGATCGGCCACCAAACAGGACAGGCACAGACTGCAAAGGACAATCAGGTCTGCAGGGACAATAACTGGGGCTGACCTGCCCTCCATCCAGGACCTCTACCTGTCCAGGGTCAGGAAGCGGGCAGGTGACATCTCTGCAGACCCCTCACACCCTGCACACAAACTTTTTAAACTCCTTCCATCCAGTAAGCGCTACAGAGCACTGTACACCAAAACCACCAGACACAGAGACAGTTTCTTCCCCCAGGCCGTCACCCTGATGAACTCTCACTAGTCACAGAGGCTCAGGAACCACTGTGCAATAAACCATACTGATGCATATTTGCACTACTTGTACCACACTACCTCAATAACCCTGCCACTTTGCACACACACTGTAAAAATTGCGACTTGTGGATGTTTATGTTTATATTTATATTATTTTACCTTATTTTTAGGACTTAGTTTTTTTGTTTTGTGTTTTTTTTTTTTTTGTACATAGAAAGCAAAGATATACTGGAGTCAAATTCCTTGTTTGTGTGTACAAACTTGGCCAATAAAGCTGATTCTGAGTCTGAACATATGTGATTTCTCTGCAGTTCCTGAAATGACCAACGTTAAGGTTTCTTCAAAACTTAGATTGAGTTGCATTTTAGCATGACAGCATTCACTAAAACAACTAACACAGAACTCAGTTACTAGATGTAAAGACAAAAACAAGCGCACAAAACTAAATCACTGACAGACTGGAGAGGGCTGGCAAAAACATGGTTCAATAGCTCAGGTGGAAAGAATACTTAAGGGGGATTTCATCAGTCTTGTTTTTCTCCAGTACACATCACAGACCTTTTTCACTGCACCAGAGCCATAGCATGACCTGTACTGGCTCACAAGCATGACTGATTGAGACAATTATTTGCTACTGTTAAGACTCAGGTGTGGACCAGCCATTGGCAATCGGAGAAATTTTCCCAATGGGCCAGACTTATAAGGACCGATGTGGCTTTTCCTAACCCAGACGTTAATAGATATAGACTGACAGAGGTACTTAATTGGTCATCTTAGCTGCAGTAACACTACTGGAGAGATCCACAATAGCAGGTAAGGTCTGCCAGCACAACTCAGTGTATCTGGCACTCAGAAAGCTGGTATTTAACACTTGTTAAATTTAACTAATACACGTTGTCGAAACATGGATAGAAATAGAAAACTTGTGACCAGCGGTGCAGATGAGGTGCCAAACAAAGGAAAAGGCTCTGCTGGCTGAAGCGGTTTGATGCTAAATGGGTAAAGTAAACATGTATAAATTGAGACTTTTCCTCAAGGCTACTTATCAATTGTTTTTGCAGTACAGCCTATACAGACATATAATATTTAATAGCCAGCCATGCAGTAAATAGAACTTGTTTAATTCTCTACAATCCACACAAACAGGTCAACATGGTTCAGAACATGAAACTGAAAGGATGAAGAAGGAAGAAAGAGCAGGAACCAGCACAGATCAGATTAGAGCTGCACTGTTGAATGCTATTGAATGACTGAAGTAAATGTCTATTACTTACAATACATCATTCATATGATGAGTCTGGACTTTATTCAAGTCATTTATTGATGCAACAAATAGAATGAATTTCAAGTTTGGTGCACTATTTTAATAAATCCAATAATCAAAGCAGGTTATTAAGTGACATTAGGTGTCAGGTGATGACAACATCTATTCAACTTTAAATTTGAATCTGCCTTTGCTTAGAATTATCAATACCACCTGTGCTCTACCTGCTATGATAAAAAGATCTCAGCAGTAACAAAAAGGCGTTCGGTTCAGGGGAAAACACCACATGTCTGCTTACAGAGTCAACTGCTCTTACGACTCCTAGTATTTGTGCAGCATTGTAAGCCATGACCTCCCTATTCCATGATGCCATTTGGCTACTGTGACCAAACTGTGGCTATTTGTTTTGGAGCTTGATAAGAGTACAAACAATACAGCACGTACCATTACGTCACATAGCAACCAAACAGTGGCTGTGTTTTAAGGCTGGTCACATCATGGAGCATCCGCAAATGAGGTTTGTGAACTAGCAGCTATTATCTGCTGTGTTAGCCAACAGAAGAGCTTTTAAGAGCCGACATTTTGACTTTATTGTAGTGGGAAAAGCACAGGTGTGACTAATGATAGTAGCAACTGTTGTGTTCCAGTAAGTCTTGACAGTGTAACAGTGAGCCACACAATATTACACTGCATTAATACATTCATTTTGTCATTTGAGGTTCCGTCTGTAGCCTTTCAAAATGTCTCCAGTGCAAAGGGCCATACAAGCAAACTAGCAGCTACTGACAATGATGAACACTCAAGATTATTAACTATATAAGGAATGTATAGACCCTACAATCTAATGTACAAATGCACAACAGTAGTATTTTTATTCTAAACAAGCTTGAGTGAAGTCAGCAATACAAATTTGACACACTATGACAGAAGTGTGTAACTGAGGTGTTACTAACCTGCCGTGTCCACCGTCCTTTTTGAAGATGCGGATGGTTTTATCAAAGCTAGCAGACACAAACTCCCTCCCAGTAGGAGAATAGTCGACATCCAGCACTGCAGAGACGTGGTCCATGTGTACTGTGTAGGGCTTGTCCAGGTTCCTCATGTCGTAGGTGTAGAGGCTGGTGAGACAAGCAGAAAGGGAAATTAGCCCTCAAAGTAACACCATTCACAAGAACTAGTAGATGTGTAATGTAACCACCTTAAAGACTGTACTCGAAATGGAGGAGGTCTTATATAAACTCTTATCCTGGACACTAATTATATATTTTCATTCTTGAACTTACTTGTAGTCCTCATTTGCACATGTGAAGTGATAGGCTTCCATGGGGTTCCAGCATAATGTGTTGCTCCTCATGGTCATAATAACCTGAAGAAGAGAATGAAAGCACATAATGACTATATATATTATTTCATATTCTTGCAATGAAAGGGTTAGGAAAAGGGTCAATTCCTGCAGCAACTGTATGGGGGTCTGTACCTTTTTAAGCGGTGCTGATTCTCTCATGTCATAGAGCACAATACTCCTGTCAGAGGCACAGCTAGCGAGAAGTTCAGTCTGTGGACAGACAAAACGTTTAGGACGTCAGCACTTTAATGACTTGTCTAAACACAATGGGTCACAAAAGGTGTGGAGGATTCAGCACATGGAATCTTACCTCCACAGGGTTGAAGCGGACAGAGCTGAAGCTGTCTACACCCCAGGTAAAAGAGCGGATTGGACTGCTCCTCTGCTCATCCCAGATGTCCACCTGCTGGCCACAAGTTGCAAACACACTCTCCTTCTGGTGGTGGTCCAGTCCTGTAAACACAGTCTGCAAGGGACAGTTTTGTTTTTTTAACACTATAGCTATAATGTAATACTCCAGTAACATATTACAATGCAACTGCAACTGACCTTGACAACAAACAAGACAAAAAACACTACAGCAACAGGTCATACCTTGCCCAGGACTGTGTTCAGCGGCTCCTCTGCCTCTCCATATCCTGGTGCTTCCATTTTCCATTGCTTGATTGTTTTGTCATCGCCAACCTGTTGCAGTCAACAGAAGAGATGTCAGCTTATAAAAACTCTAAAGTTCAAGTTTGAAAAATGTTTTCAAAACTCTTCTTAGATGTTAAAGGGGAGCACGTACCGTAAAGAAGGAAGTTCCACAGTAGCGGACAACCATTCCCCTCACAAAACCTTCATGTGCTTGAAAAGTGCGGACGCAATCGTGTTTGGTCAGATTCCACATTTTCACCTACAGATCAGAAAAAAATCAAACAAAAAAAAAAACCTGTCAATTCCAGGAATGACTTCGTACAACGTTTACTACAAAGGCAAAACAAATGGCATTATTAGGGAATGTATTTCTACATCAGCAGACACTTACCTCCCCATCGCAGGAGCCCGACAGCAGGGTGGAGAGGCTCTTGGTATGCTTGGCCATGCAGTTCACCCCATCTCTGTGACCGTCCAGGGAGGCCAGGAAAGGCTTGGCAAACACCCGCTCCAGCTTGGTGGCATTCAGAGCCCTCGTGTACTCTCTGGTCACCTCAAACGGGTGAAGGGACGGGTCATAGTTTCTAGGGACTACCAACAGACAGACAGTAGTTACTCCTTTAAGGGCTGACAGGATATATCACTTGAATGTATGATGACATTAATTTTAAAAATCCTAAGCATGCAGACCAACTGATAGTAAGTCAGCATATTTCCACGTATCATTTTGAAATGTTCTGATGATACATATAATGAAGATTTAAAAAGGATGAGGCATAGGTGATAAAATGAGCAATATGTAACATCATAATTTGGAGTCCTAGTTTGGTACTTATTGGAATTCCATGTGTTTTTATTGTGGAGACCTTTCATTGTAGCAATTATACATATGTCTGCTTTCCTTCTAACTCCACTTTAATGCTTTGTATAACTTAAGGGACCTACATACAAGCTACAGGTCAATTTAGAATTAACATTCAGTAACCTTAACCAGCTTGTATGTGTTAGTAACTCAGTCTAAATGCATATTATCATTTGCTTTTATTTACATTAAAGGTTACAGACAACTACAGGGATTTCCCAGAGACAAATACATCCTCTGTTTTGTAAGATCTGTAAAGCTAAAGAGTCGGAATGACCACTGTGTCCTGTGTGTGGCTGGTGTTTACTGAGAAAACCTGGTTAGCATCATCACTAGCTAGCAACTATGTTTAGCTTCTCCGAGTTTAAAATGATTTTACTCACCTCGCTGAATATCTAGTTTGGTCTCCCGGATATAATCATCCGGGTTCCTCGAGAGGACTTTAACTTTCATTTGGAAGCAGAGTGAAAATGGACACACTTAAATAATGTGAATTTCAGCAACGAAAATAGTAGCAAGGACTGACTGCACCAGCCATGTGTTGGTGAAGAAGAAATTCCTTGGTCCCGCGATGCATTGTGGGATGTCCAGTCCTCCTGGCTACGTCACTGACAGGTAGAGGAAACAGCTGTCAAGTTACAACATTTAGCAAGAAGAGAGCGGAAATACATTTGGTCTTCAAGTCTGAAAACAAATTTATTAACAACTCCACACACAAGTTGTACAGAGGAATGAAGTTTATTCCTGCTAAGATTTATACAAGACAGGAACTGACAGAAAACAGAATACACATATCATTTAAGCAGAACATCTATCATCAAACAACCAAACATCACTGCATATAGAAATAACTGAGTAAGCAAACTGGCTTCATGCTAAATAGATAAGAAATAATTATAGCTGAAAATAATATTGTTCAATATTCCCTGTTATGTATAGGTAAAAAAAAAAAAAAAAAAAAGTCTGTGCTATATGCTATAAAATGCTTCATAAATTAAATGTAAATTTCATTCGTTGTTGTACGTGTGTGGGTGTGTGTAAAGAGTTACTAGAAAGAGAGTCAGTTTATAGCCATTACACTAAAATGTCTTTGCTTGAAAAGGCTTATAGGCTTTACCTAATATTTAAGAGAACAACAAAGACATGATATTCATGCTAAGGGTTAGACAACAGCATCCCTTGAGAAAAAGTATGCAAAAATAATAAACTAGCTTAAATATATGAGATGCAGACAAATAAGATTTCAAAAAGTACAAGATAAATAGGTGTAATGCCCTAAAAATAGCATGATATAGTTAATATAGTTATGTTGGGATGTTATTTTACTGTTTGTGAAAGTCTGATCTGTTTACTGAAGTCATGTCAAGTGTTTATTACAGAGCTTTTTTCTGTTTTATAGTCTAACAGAAGGGTATTTACAGAAGAGTCATTATTGTGTGTATTGATACTTCTCATAACTAGATATAGAACATATAGAAAACAAATATTGCACTTACTTTGCGTAGAGCAGTGTCTCACATGTTATATTCATTTATCTAACTTAACTTAACCTAACTAACTAATTTAACTTGAAAGTGGTGCAGGTATATTGATAAAATCTAAAGATTTCTGGGCTGAGCCAAAGCTTCTGGGAATTTATTTTAATAAGCTTGATTGTACAGATCGTCTAGTGTATTATTTTGAAAGTAAAGACCGGCAGTTCCGCTTTCAACAACGTCAACTTGATATTTACTTGATACTAGCAGCAAGGTCGAGCCGTGGGGCTACGGCTTGACACTTGAAATGTTACAACAGCTATGGGGGACCACCGCATGTCTAAAACGTGGTTCGTTAGTTAACATGTGGTAAAATGACACCGTTTTATAGTTTATGTAGCATATTTGAATTCTGCAGCAGAGCCAACGAGTTGTCGTCTCAGTTTTGTAAAGTAAGTTAATCTTTTAGCATTAACATACGGAGAGCTCGCTCTGTAAACACAGCTAGCTAAGTTAGTCACCTGTTAACATGAGCTCAGGTCCAAATCACGGTACCGGTACCGAGACAGAACTGCCTAGGAAACCCGTATCCGCTGTCTCATTAGCCGGACATGTCCAGCAGGTCTTCAGCCATGTGAAGATAGAAAACCTGGTGGCGGGACTCAGTGGAGGAGTTGTGTCAACGCTGGTGCTTCACCCGCTGGACCTGGTCAAGATCAGGTTTGCAGGTGAAGTATTAGAGTATAGATTAAACACTGATACAGTCTGTTGTAATAATGGCATTTAAATCATCAACAGTACTACAGATTATGAGATATATGAAATGTAAACCTACAGTTCCCTTTCCTTGAATGGAAACCATGACTCTGGTTATAACTATTAGAATATAAAGTACTATTTCCTTAATGACAGATGCCATGCTAAGACTTACTATTACCTTTTAGAAAGTGTTGATATGTTATGTTTAATTTGGATGACATGACTTTGTCTGATGTCCTTTCAATACAGTGAGTGATGGACTAGAACTGAGACCGAAGTACAGTGGCATATTCCACTGTATGAGGAGCGTCTGGCACCAGGAGGGACTGAGAGGACTCTACCAAGGAGTGACACCCAATGTTTGGGGTGCTGGCTCGTCTTGGGGTCTCTACTTCTTTTTGTACGTAAGCTATCAGCTGTAAACCTGTTGCATCTGCATTATAAGGGTTTTCATTAATAATAGCAACACTGAATGTAATCTGTAACCCTAAGATGTCTCTTTCCCACACTATCTTCTCTTACAGCTACAATGCAATCAAAGGGTACATGAAGGAAGGTCGGCAGACTGAACTGAGCGCCACAGAGCACCTGGTGTCTGCTGCTGAAGCAGGTTAGTCCCACGTGTGCTTGAACACTGTTGCCCAGCACACGGTCAATAACAACAGCTAGATAACACTGCTGTAAGCTGGATGGAACTAACAGGGGGCAGATACAAATTAGTACACAGCTCCTCTGTTCATTGTTGTCTCACATGGTCACATGGATCTGATTACTTTTTGCAAAATTGAGTTAAGTACTGAAAATAAAGCTTCTACAAGGATTTCAGCAAAAACTAAAGAAGGCAGAGATGGAGTTTGTTTTTGTAGCTGGTAACAACACATATGCAACAGATGACACAACACATATACATTTGTAAGGAGGAGAATCAGTAAAGCAGAAAGGACTTGTGTATTTTTTATCCTATATTAAACCTAGTTAAACATAATTCTCCACTGTGTGTACAGGGCATAGCTTGTTTTGCTCTTTTCGTATTCGCTCAGTAGAGTTTTTATCAGGAACTCCCAGCTAGTATCTGTTACACTGTGAGATTCAAACGGTGCTTGGATGGTATCCAGCAACCTAATCTGTGCCAAGAAGCAGGTCTACCCCCTGTCTTCATGAATTAGTTTATGATTTTATTGTGAAAGTGTGACCTTACTGTTGCAATGTTACAACTGTGGCCAGATGAATACTGATGTAGATATCTAGGGGTAATAAAAACTCTGCCGATGACAATAAACAATTATAACACAAATTCCTGTGAAACTATCTCACGGTGATGCTGTTTCTACATGCTCTCTGAACAGCCTTGGCATTTCTGTCCTGGAGTTTTCATTATATGGACATACACCCTGAGAGGGATACATCTCTAATGAGCTAATATAATCGTATATAATAGTTAGAATCACCTTCTCCCAGATCAGGCCTCTTTTTCTGTTTACATTTGGAGGAACTGAACCACTTAGTCCTGCTTTGCAAGGCCTAGATTTTGCGTTGCAGAGACATCCAATAGATCATACAGTTAATGAGGGAGCCATGTGTTAACAATCATGTGTACCTAATAAAATCTCATTGTAATAATTTCCTATTTTCTCTCAACCAGGCATCCTAACGCTCACCATAACCAACCCCATCTGGGTGACCAAGACCCGGCTGGTGCTGCAGTACAATGCTGACCCAACCGGTAAGCAGTACAAGGGGATGGTGGATGCTTTAGTCAAGATCTACCGCTATGAGGGACTACCTGGACTGTATAAGGTGAGACATCAGGATGTTTTTGTACTTTTATATAGTGGTAATGGTAATACCAATATATATACAATAATATAAAGTTGTGCTGTAGAGGCTGTTTTAGATTACAGTAAAACTCAACTGAAACCAACATGGTCCCTTTTCCTGCGAGGCTTTATTGGTGTTTAACCTTGGTTCATTAGTCCCCACTAGAGGGCATCACCAGCCTTTAGTAAAGCACACCTAATGAATAATGGTAATTACACACAAAATATGAATTTTATTAGCCTAGCTGATTCATTATGGCTAAAATCCTCACTGGAAATGTGACAAAAGTCAATTTAAGGGGGTCGGGAGGCACAGATAGAGCGTAGTTGTGTTGGATAATTCACACTGTAGATATTTGAGTGTGTCAAGACAGAATAACTTACAGAGTATATTCCCAAAAGGGTTACATCCCTGGTCTATTTGGTACATCTCACGGAGCGCTGCAGTTCATGGCTTACGAGGAGCTCAAGAGAGACTACAACAAATACAAGAAAGTGCCTTCAGAAGCAAAGCTGGTGAGTCATTAACCATGAGCCACAGACAGAACGGAAACATGCCCACTGTTGAATAAAATGAAGGCATAAAGCTTGTAAACTTTACAGTGTAATAAGATTGAAACCACAGTTGATAACAAGTGACTCATGAGTTTTCCCGTACTTCTTACTGCCTCCCTCTCTCTCTCTCTCCATTCGTGTGAACAGAATGCACTGGAATATATCACAATGGCTGCATTATCTAAATTATTCGCCGTGGCCACGACGTACCCCTATCAGGTGGTAAGAGCTCGACTGCAGGACCAGCACAATAAATACAATGGAGTCATGGATGTCATCAGACGGACGTGGAGGTTAGATAACCATCTGCTCATGATGGAACCAAACATGCCACCCTAATTGGCCTAATTTGATTGATGGTTATGTTGTCGCTTTCTGTGCAGGAACGAAGGCGCCATTGGGTTCTACAAAGGCATCATCCCGAACTTGATACGCGTCACTCCTGCCTGCTGCATCACCTTTGTGGTTTATGAGAATGTGTCTCGCTTCCTCCTGGGACAAAATAAATGAGGCTTAAATGCATGGCATGGGCAGCAGCGAGGACAGCGAGCTCACACCGACACAGTGGTGCCATACGGAGATGCAAGGAGGAGCACGTTGAGCAGAGGGAGAACTCTGAGCTCAGTACATGCAAATGTGCTGAAGTGAGAAGCGTTCACTGAGAGTGAATGGAAAAAAGTTGTGAAATGAAGCAACGCAATCGCCAGTGGACTCGGTTTTTCTTCTCGTTGCAATTCAAATTCTAGCTTGTCAGTGAAATGTGATGATGTCTCTGATTCAGACGCACAATTAACTCCCGGGGAGGAAGTCTGTCGCTGTTCACCCCCTTGGAAGTAAAGCTGCTGTGATGATGGCTTTTTTTTTTTTAAACGGATGTGTTCTGTAAGAGTGTTTTGGGCTTATTTCGGAGGCAGTCGATGAGTCGCGTATTTCATTATACTGTAGTGATGTTTACATTTAAGGCTTTCTGGCAGCAGAAAGAGGAAAACTGTCTGAACTATGAAACGCTTAATTATATAACCATCAAATTCAAGATCTTCTCAGGTTTCTAGCTGCATGTTTGTGAAATATTAGTTTGTCTTTTAAATTATTTCTTTGAGAACAGCAACATTGAGGATGTTTAGTGCAAACACAGCAACACACTTCTCCCTAAATTCATACTTTGTCGGCATTATTTAGTTTTCTTGACGCAAATTTTAACAGCAGAGCTTCATAACATTTTGTTATAAAATCAACACTGTGCTGTATCTGCAATGTGTTATACATGTAAGTACATTAAACGTGTAACTTAATTAAGTGCATGGTATTTCAGAATTCCTACAATGTTACAAATAATGGTACTGTTTAGTGGCATTCTTTAAAAAAGATGACTTTATTAACAGTAATAATGCATATACAAAAAAGTCACGAGTACATAGTTTAAACAGTATCAATGTCTGTTAAATGGTTACTGTATCTAACAGCACCCACAAGCAGAGAAGGCTACAGTACAAAGTTTATTTCAGGGAGACGGAACAACACAGTGTTCTGGTTTTAAAGGCCTGTCAACTAGTATTCAAGTTACCATCAGTGATGCTGTGACGCCTCAGCAAACCACACCTGATCATTTCGGAGGGCCAGATAACATACTGTTACTCTACCAAGACTTGGATCCTCCCTGTCACGTAACTTTTTCCCCCATTTCTTATTTAGGCAGTTCCTCGATGATGATCCTGGATACAGAATTCCAGCCTGTAGATGCGTCTCCTCTGGGATAGTCGGCGCAGGTCCCCACCCACACCGCCACATCCACCAACCCTGCTTTGACGCCCTCACACAGGCCTTCAACTAGAGAGAGAGAGAAAAAAATAAGGAGAGGACAGTGCAAATGACTTCCAGGGAACACCCATTCTGTGAATTGTGTTGTTGTGTCAGTGGTGAACTTTCTGAAACCTAAGTGGAAGAGTGATGCTTTAAACACTGGCTTTCCAGGCTCCAGAACAGTTGTATAACCACTTAAAGGAAGAGTTCAACATCCTTATGGCTGAGAGTTTGGACAGAATGGAAGCAAATAAGCATATTTCCTAAAATGTTGAACTGCTGGCAAAGACGTTTGTGAATTCTTCATAATTACCTGTTTTTCTACATTAACTGGCCATAAAATGCAACGTGAATCATAAGTACAGACAAATACAATGTGTTCAAGATAATAACACCAAACAGTTCTGATCTTTAGCAGTGTTACTGAATACAGTCATTAAATATTGGCAGGGTTGTTGTGCCCTCTTGGATTTATTGACTAGCCAAAGCTCCTTTAGCATTGATAACATCAAAACAAGTGATTCTAGTAGTAACAGATCAGACATACACAACACTCATAGGGGATTTTGGATCAATCTGCTCAGTCCTACTACTAGTAGAAGTTATTCTCTAGCATCTGTGTTGGTTTTAAGGTCTGAGCTGACTGGGCCAATCCAAAAGGTGGATTCTCTTTATTGTAAGTCATTTTGTATAGATTGACTTTAATGTTTAAGAGCATTCTCCTGCTGCATCACCCAACTTCTACTAGCTTCTGTTGGAAGGTATGTTAGACCATGACACTATCCTGAATGTAAGAATTAATTTTCCTTTCAATAAAGGTAGAGCAGCCCCAAGTCATGATGATGCCGCCACCATGCTTCCACCTTAATGTTAGTATGCAGCGCTCTTTTTACCCCACACATAGGATTCAATTCAACATTTGTCTCATCAGCCCACAGACATTTTCCCAGCATGTTTGTGGACTGTCAGGGTGCTTATTGGCACATTTTATCAACTGTGTAAGGATGTTTTTTTCTTCTTTTTCTTAGAGCACAGTGGCTTCCTCCATGGAACCCTTGCTATGAACACAATGCTCCACTCATGATTTGTGTGGGTTAGACTCACGAGCAGAGATGTTAAGCATCTCCAATGATGCCTGAAGGTTTGTTTTCACTTTAGTGATGATTCTGCATTTGGAATCTTGTGTCACTGATTGGATTGGTTGCTAACTGCTAATTCCATTGAGCTTTTGCTGATGTCACTAGCCTAGGGGTTCACATACTTCTCCCAATCTCCACTGTGAATATTTGAATTATGTATTCAATATAGACAAGACAAACTGGATTTGTGTGTTATTACCTGAAACTAATAGTGTTGGTTCATTATTGCAAATGAAGATACCAGTTCACTAACTCTCTCTTGCCTCAGTGTAGCATTGCCTAACACTAAAAAAAAGAGCATTGATGGTTCTGATTATTTATTGCATAACAGCGCTGATGACATAAGTCGTACCTGAAGACGTTCTGTGGATGTTGATGGTTGAGTTGAGCTCAGGACTTCCTTGATCTAAGTAAATGATGGACTCTATGGGCAGCGGTCCTGTGCACTCTGCTCCGTTGAAGGTGAAGTACCACCTCTGGCAGCAGGCGTTCTTACACTTGAGTCTGAGGGAGCCACTGAAGAGCACTCTGAGGGCGCTGTCTGATCGCAGCTTGGTGAACGTACAGTCCTGCAACACAGTATAGAATATGTATTTAACTGTGTAACAATTACGTGCATTTGAAATGTCCTCAGAAAAACACACAAGATACTTACGGCTACTTTACCCAGGTCGATTCCATAATTCAGAGAGTTCCAGGCACATTGCTTGTAGTTGGGCCTCCAGGGCTCCTCGAAAATCTCATTAATGCACTCCCCTTTTTCACCTTTGAGCCCATCTCGGCCTGGGATGCCTGGTGTCCCCGGGATACCGTTGGCTCCAGGGTTACCGTCTCTTCCAGGGGTGCCTGCTGGACCCTGTATGCAGCTGCCAAACTGGAAAAAAATACAGACAGAAGAGGAAGTTAACACTGAAACACAGACATACAACAGCGGCAGAATCTATTGTTATCAAACTTCCTGTTTTAGATTTTCTTGTTTTTTTTTGTTCCTCCTTAAGGGGTTAAATCCCTTTTTGGGCTGCATGCATCACAGACACCTAAACGCTGCCACCCACCCAACCATCACACACAAGATGCCAGATTATACCTCATTTACAAGTCTTATAAACAAATACACTGCCATCGGGCCGAAACAAGTGTAAAAGCAGATGTGATCCAAACCAAGGCGAAGCAATAGACCCTGCAACCATGAAGCCATGAAGCCATGAAGCCAGTGAATGACAGATTGAGTGTTAATGAGGAACTGAAGGCCTGGCAATGGCCTAAATTAGTAGGTGTGTGGCCACACATCTCTTGGTGTGATTCATTGCCCTGTTGAGTCTTCTGCTATGTTTAAACAGATGCAGGATCTTGCTCGAGCTGACTCAAATACGCACAGACACACAGAGACCGGGGAGCTTGCCAAAACCAACCACATACAGAGATAAACACAATGAGGTTCCAAATAGGTTTGTGTAATATGTTTTGTTCAAAAGGAACGTTTCTGGCCAACAGATTGTAGTGTGTAGGTTCACTGTTGAAGCCTTTTTTAGTCGGCGTGGGTTTCTAATTTTAGTTAGGTGATTTGTAAGTCATTCTTTCAGCCAGGACGACAGACATAAACTGACACGTAGAAGTGCGTCCTCGCCCTTAAGCAAACACGGATGCCAAAAGCATTTGGGTCTGAGTTTTTGTTGGGTCATTGCTGCC
This sequence comes from Chromis chromis, assembly GCA_900302755.1. Lineage (NCBI taxonomy): Eukaryota > Metazoa > Chordata > Actinopteri > Pomacentridae > Chromis > Chromis chromis. Next base: position 5,603 of record OMNN01090627.1, on the reverse strand, counting down.
CTTTTGCTCAGCATGCAGCTGGGGAGCAGTTATAGGAGGCACGTGGCCAAGAGGCATTAAGGCGAAAAACCAAAAAGAAAGCAGGAGAAGAGAACAAAGAGCTTTGACTCCAGTTTCACCATCTTATCCCAACTTGAGTCCCACGTGTAAAGTCAAAAAAATGCATCTCGGACTGTGTGAATCTGAAAAATGCTTGAACAATTACAGTATTGTAATGTCAGCTGCTGTGACACAGATGGTTGAGAGTCTGGTTTGGACATTAAGCGGCTAATGCTGGGGAACCTGGAGACGTAAGAGCTGACATCATCTCTATAGGAAACTGTGAAGTCTGTGATGAAACCAGTGGGTTATGGGATGGTATGCGCGTGCTGGAATGTGTCCTCAAGAAAAAAAGCACAAAACCTCAATGCACCTTTGGTTTATAGCTGGAAAAATGTGGAAATGATGCAAGTTGTGCATGAGTCTCAGAGCTCAGCCTCAGCATTTTATTAAGGGTTGGATTTTTGGAGAGCCTTCAAAGCAGAATAATGAATGGAACCTCTGTCCACTTAGCCACACAGCTGACTTTTATATTAGCTTCCAGTCTGGTGTTTCTATAGTGGTGCTGCCTGCCTGCATGGATTTCACTCCAGCCCTACTGAGTATTAGTAGTCCACAGTCCATTACTGTAACTGGAAGCATAAAGGCTGCATTTGCCCTCAAAGTGCAGAGGAAACTGTAGCATTTCATGCGTTAGTCAACATGGAAGCAAGGCCTGAAGCTCTCCTGGAGCATGCAGAGCGTGGGCATAGAGCTTTGCTTTGAGAGTTTTCAGATTCAAGGGATCTCGGTAAGAGAAAATAGAATTTTTACGATTACCATGTTGTTCAAATAAGTAGATCTTCCATCTCCAGAGTGTCTAGTGCAGTTGGGCTTTTCTGCATCATTTCCAGTGCACTAGATACAGATGGCAACAGAGGATGCTATTTATTATATGCTTCTACTGCGGTTGTGGAATAATAAAAAGGAACTGCTTAGTGGTTTTCAAAGTGGGGTCTGCAGACTTCTATGAGTCCCCACGGGGAGGGTGAGGGTCCACAGAGTCTCAGTAAAATAAACACCAGTTCCAGTTTCATTTGATTCCCAGGAGGTTAAAAAGGGAGAGATGTGTGTCCACTCTGTTCCTTTCACTCCTCAACTACCTACAGCATAGAGGGGTTATGCAATGCTGCACAAATATAGGGTGAGATTGGGCAAGATGAGAAGAAATAAACTGGAGGACTGTGAAATGTGGGTTTAGTTTGTAATGTTATTATTGGTGTTAAAATATAAGTCAAGTCAGTGCCCAAGTCCAACTCACACAACCTAATTTTAAACTGCAACAACAGTCACACAGATAACAAAGAGGCAGACAGTATGAGCCAGACCCCAACTTCCTCTTTGGGATTTTTTTTTCTTTCTTATGTCCACTCTGTCTCCTGGAAAACAGCCAAACCTGGAATAACAGAGAACCAGCTGACTTCTCAAAAGCAAACTGCCTTTTCTCCTGTGCTGCTGCTGGGATCAGGTCATTTTGGAGATCATTTTTGCCCAAAGTGGTGACCAAACTCCTACATGGGGGATGAATCAGCTTACTTAACGTCATTTTGGGGGGAAATCAAAGTCGTTAAAGACACATCTAACAAAAAAGCATGGCGCAAGAAAAAAAAAACCTGGGATGAGTTGGAGAAAGATGCAAAAATAATCAATGGATGTTAAATGAGATGCATGGAAAATGCAACAAAGCGCGATTAATTCAACTGAGATCGCATCATATATATATTCATTAGAGCAATTTTTAGTGGTAGGAAGTTAAAATCCGACTAGAAAACATTAAGTTCAGCTCGACTGCCGCACATTATCATTAACTTCTACATAATCGGATTCCCTCTTACCTTATCGGCGTCAGGATCCTTTCGGTATCCTCTATTTCTCACCTTTTCCACGCCATAAAGAGGTAAAGCCAAGCAGACAAGGAGCAGCAGGCGGGCAACAAGAGGAGACATCATACAATAGACGGACTAACGAGCTGCTGTGTAGCTCCGTCTGAGAGATCTGAGGCGACAGTTCGACTCCAACTGCAGCCAGTCGTAGTTCCAAGAGGAGGGCAGGACGAGGGAGGCAGCCAGTCAAGGAGCAGAAGGAGAAACATCCCTGTGAGAGACTCAAATGGGCAGACTGTACCCAGTGCAAGGGAAACTATTAGTGTACACACAGAATCTACAATCTATCTCAAATAATGTGATTCACACAGAAATATACATTCTTTTTTTTTATTCAACATTTATACAAAATGAAACAGCACTGATACAAAATTTAATTGAAAAGATACATTAAAAAAAAAAAGTGTCTCACAAAACTGTAAGAAGCATTTCATAGACTATGCTAAGTCTAGGTACAGCATGAGCAAGACCTCCGCCCACATGCCACAAGAGGAATATACAATAGAAACATACAAGAATAAAGATTCCCTTTTAATTAGTGTTACTGGAATTATGCTGTGACTCCCAAATATTCAAAAGGTCATTGGTTCCTCACACAGCAGAACAGACATTATAGCAAGATTGACTTTTAAATAAATCACAGAAGTTGTTCTGGAAGTACTTGAAGTCCAGATATGTGGTCTGTGACCCATATGTTATAAATAACCCCCAAGTAAATCCTTAAATTCTCAGTTAGTATTTAATAATTAGTGGTTTGTGCTTCTAATGATAAATAGTGCAAATCCTGTTTGATTGGATTATAAGTCTATGAATTTACAGCATCACACATGTAAAACATCTGTAGTGTTTTTCTTTTTTTTTTTGGAAGATCTTTGAAGATGAGGCACATTCTTTTAGAAAACTACAAAGCAGTACTTAACCCGGATCCACAGGACACGTTTTTGAAGACGTTGCAGCACGATAGGAGTTTGTACAGCAGGAACAATAAAGAAATAAGCATGAAATGAAAAAATATCTTTTAAGAAAAGTTTTCAAAAAGAAAATTACATATTCAAAATTCTCTAAAAAATCAACTATATCAAGTTTGAGGAGCAAAAAAAGTGGCACATAAGGTGTATTACAGGATGAGATCATCTTTCCAGGAAGAACAATAAGACATTCACAATCAGTTTACCACAGGAAGACTTTCCTTCGGTTGAATGTTTGGCAATATCATGACCTTTCTAACAAAACTTTCAGTGTCGCGACTACGTCCATAAAAAAAAAAACTTCTACCATAAAAAAAAGAATATTTACAGAAATATAGTGTTTGTACTAGCATGCATTGTATGTCATTGGACTATTTATCTATAAAAGAGCAGACCTAATGCATGCTTTAACATTAAATGAACATTGGTAGCTGTATGGTTGGGATACAGTTGTGCATCTGCAACATTCAGGCTAAAATGTCAGTAAAGCTGGAGGACACAGCCGTCACCCACACTAACTAAACCATCTAACACATTTAAACTCTCTATTAAAACCCACAGATTCTGGTCCAACATACCATATTTTGAAATACTTGAGATATGTTACATTTTGCTGACAATGAACATTCACTGACTGTAATGTAACCAGTATCATCACACAATGGGTACACATCCACCAGCGTCAAGTGTGAATGTAGTGGGATCATGGATGGATGGATGGATGGATGGATGGATGGATGGATGGATGGATAAATTTGGGGGGTCAGACGTGTCAACAGTTGCTGTCCTTTGGGTCCTTGCTCTCCTTAGGCACCTGGTGCACCGTCTGGTGGGCGGAGTCTTGGATTCCGCTGTTGTGTGATAGATTTAAAGCTGGATGTTGTGGGTGTGGCCTGTTCTCTGACACCTCACTCCTTGGAGTCATCCTAAAGCAGCCAGGACACATGACAGATCAATGGTAGTTATTGTTTGTAGTGATGTAGTCGCTTACTGAGGCAGTACATTCCTGTTACTGTTTGGAAGAATTGTTTTGCAGAATAGATGCACTTTGAGACCTTTAAAACATGCAGTAGTAAAAATGTTTCTCCACAATATTACGATACACAAAAGACACAATTCTGAAAAACTTGTCTTACCTCCCATCTGCGACTCTGTGCATGCTCTCTGAGCGGCTGCTGACCTTACTGGAGCTCCCCCCTTTGCTGCGTCTCTCTCCCACCTCCCTCTCCCTTTCCCTCTCCCCCCTCCTAGAGCTCCGGCTGGAGGTGCCTCGGTCCAGGTGCTCCCTGGCTGACATCTCAGACAGGGAGCCTTGCATGTGATGCTCATGGTTGCCCAGCGCAGATGTGCCTTGATTGATTGTGATGGAGGCATTGGATGCGAGGCCGGTGCTCGTGCCCATGGACTTGGAGATAACCTTGAGCTTGTGGGAACTGGGCTTGTAGTGCTTCTTCTTGTGCTGGACGCGACTGTTGTGCTTGAGGAAGAACTCGCAGGACTCCTGAAGCACCCGGCGGCTCTCACTGATGGGACTGCGGGCCACAAGATATGAGAGTGAAGGCATAAGAGATGAGCCTGATTACTGTATCTATGTTTACAGTAGTAGTAGTAAGAAATGTGGTCTTACTCTCTCTTGCGGGTCCTGTTGAAGAAGTAGGCCCACTCAGAGCAGGTCTTTTTGCTGCTGACCCAGAACACTGCAGATATTCCAACCACGAGGGTCATCAAGTATTTTACCAGAAACAGGGAGAGGTCAGGACGGTGGAGCTCCGTGGTCTAAAAGAAGAAACAAACAGGACCCTTGTGGTTTAGAGTGTCAATTGACAAATTTAATTTCTGGCTCAAAACAAAATCAAGAATTTGAAGTTAACCCTTTAAGTCGTAACGCGTCATCGGTGACACGTTTGGGCTAGCGCACTTTTGAATACTGTAATTATGTCACCGTTTGTGCTATTGGAAAAAATCAAACGGTTTCTGAAAGCTGAATTGTTGCGCTTTACAGCCAATATAGTGTCATTACGGTAATTTCATTCGTGCCCCCCCAGGAATCCACTGGATGAAATTACCGTAATATTACCGTAATGACCCTATATTGGCTGTAAAGCGCAACGACATTGTCATGAGGTTCATTACGGTAAATTCATTCATGCCCCCCCAGGAATCCGCTGGATGAAATTACCGTAAAATTACCGTAACTCTTATAATAGGCAGTAAATCGTAAATAACTGCCAGATATTGAAAGTTTCTTCTGAAAAAATGGGCACCAGCACTCACAGGACATTTTCTGACTCTTTTGTAATCAAAATAAGAAAAAAAAAACCAGGCGGACATTTTGAGGCTCAGGTCTTAAAGGGTTAAAGCATCAGATCAGTGCTGCAAGATACAAATTAAACTAGAGCATTGACATTTACTGCCTGAGCACGACACTTTCAATTTCAATTCATAACTTACTTGCTGACCTACATTCGCTTGTATTTAAAGGGATTTAAGAGTCACAGTTGTCACTCCAGTTGTGAGGGAGAATAACAGACAGCCAGTCAAGAGTGACTTTGATGCACAGCCACTGTTATTATTAATCAATCAATCAGACTTTATTTATATATATATATATATATATATATATATATATATATATATATATAGTGCTTTTCATACAAATAAAAAGCAATATTAA
>OMNN01090619.1:0-16720 GCA_900302755.1 Chromis chromis | reverse complement strand
GGTGTGTGGAATTGAACATATTCCTCTATCCTTAAGAAAAGGTAATAGGCTAAGACAGCTAAATCAGAGGGAAACCTTTTGGATTTATAAATTACAGGCCACTAAATATCCTGGCCTTAATGAAGATATTGACTTTTCTGTATTCATTTTTGTGTTCCCTTTCAGTAATACGTTCTTCGTGTAATAGGATTGCAATGATGGTATTTGTTGTTCTCCTTTTTTTGCATTGTTTTATTTATGTGGTGTATTAGTTGAGTTTGACATCATTTCTTACTGTTTTGAAAGAATGACACCTGCTGGCTGCTGAATGTAATGACATGTGGACACCTGTCCAACACCTCTGTTTGAGGTGGAGATTTCTGATTGGTGGACTCTCTGCTTAAAACCCTCTCTTTCCAGTGAGAACTGTTTGACTCTCTGATGAAGGCTTGACTGCCGAAACGCGTCAGGGTTTTTATAGGTTTATATGTAACCAAGCCACTTTATTAAAGGCTTTTTAATTTTTCTATGAGAGTGCCTTGGAGTCCTTCCTGTTTTGCATCATTATTATCCCATCCAAAGAGCACCTCTAACTTACAACTTCTGAGTCCTGTAAGCGCTCCTATATAGACTTTTTTCATCATTTGATGTCTGTCTGACCTTCCCACTCCAGCTCGTTGCCATTGTTGATGAACTCCAGCGAGTCGGTCTCATCAGGAGTCTCGATGTCGTCAACATTGATGTCCAGGTCGTCGGGCGTTTCCAGGAACTCATCAGAGAGCACTGAGCCTTCACTCTGGTCCAGAGACAGGTTCATGTCAGGGGCAACAAGTGTGCGACGCTTACGCTGGGTCATGGACTCCCCCACATTCAGACTGGTTGGAGGATCTAAAACAGCAGGTCAGAAAAGTTGAGATACGGAATGTAGTAAAAAAATAGATCAATCTAATCTAATGCTGTTTGTTTATTCCACTTACTGGTTCTGTTGTCAGTGAGGCCACAAGAACCAATATCTCCATCTTCTGGTAGTGGCCTACAGAGACAGAGATAAACATACAGCACAATGATAAATTAGAAATGAACTGACATACTGTACATATAGCTTCTCCTTGGCCTGATGTTTTCCAGCTACCAAGTTAATGATTGTTTTGCTTGTTTTATAATTGCAACTTAAGCATAACAGTTAAAATAAATTGCTATGATAAAAACAGATAAACTATAAAGTATGAGCAGTCATTGCTACAATCTTGCTCTTTGTCCATTGTTTTTAGAGAAGCTCTCTTGTGATCCAACTACATTATGCCTCTGGAAACAATATCTGTTGTTGGAGAAAACAACATTAGTAATTACCAGCTCCCCTCTGACATTATAATGAGACAGCCGAACTGTCACAAGTGGGGGACTGAAGGGCTAGATTACAGTCGATAGCACTCATACTAACACACACACATAGGACACAGACATGAATACACAGACAAACACACCCTATAACACCACAAGTACGGGCTAGCTGATGGAGCTGCTGGGGTAATTGCTGTTATTATGTTGTCAGTAGCTTTGTAAAGGTAAGGACAGCACCAAGAAGACAGCAGGGAGGGGAAAACCATTTGAAATGTCTCTTTAGGCCTCCAGGTTAAACTGTCTGCCACTATATTCAAAGTAACGTCTGAAGAAATAGACATACAGGGTTGGGATTGAGGTAGAATACAAGCAAACAATTCAATCTAACATGAATTTTTTGTCTTTGTGTTCTCTTGTCTCTCTCCATTATTCCACTTCTCTTACCTAATTCCACCACATGAATGATTGTGGTTTCATCCTGGGATATTTTTGACCTTATTAGCTCATTTACAAACCTAAGAGACATGCACCAGTGATTCTGGGCAGCATTTAAACCAACCATTTCCATGTCACCTTGTATTGTATTGCCTGAAGCAGATATTAAACATCATATTATGTAATACACTGCATGTAAATGTGCTGTGAATATACTGATTGGTTTTTGCATAAGCTACAGCACTTTTTTTCTGCTCATCTTTCAAAAACTCATCTCCTCTGCTGTAAAAATGATAGAAGAGTGGGAGTCTGGCTGCATTTCTGAACACCATGACGTCCGTGGCTTCTCCTCTCTGCTTGCTGCTACTCTGTTCACTGACACGATCCAACCTCATCACGTAACACCTAATGACTACATCCCGGAAAGCACACACCTGCTTCCTTTTAGCCTTCAACACCACATACACGTGACTGACTTTCCATCAAAGCCTGAGCTGTTTGTCAAAAGCCTGTGCAACAAATCAGAGAAAGCGCACGCACACAAACGCAGCCTTTCACTCTTTCTCATACAAACAAATACCTGGGGAAGTCCTCATCTTGCCACTCGTCCTTCACCTCCATGCTGTCCATGCGTAAAGTGGCTTCTGCTGTACCCATCCTCTGCTGGGAGAGGACGGGCTTCAGCTCACTGTGGTTCACAAACAGGGAAAATCATTCATGAAGCCATGCAGAAAGGAGACCAAAGTGTTCAAACAGACAGTGATTGTAGCTGTATTAGAGGAGGAGCTCCACCCGCTTTATGGATCGCTGATGATTTCATCTGGATTATCTGACTTTTGACTGGAGACTTTAAACTCATCAAGCCTTTGCCACAAACTGAAGGTGTGGAGAGAGATGTGGGCGGTTTCCGACAGAGAGGACTGAATGAAAAGGGCTGTCTAGTTGCATTATGGGAAATGTGGGATTTCATTGTATTTGGTCCATGCTAGGGCCAAAAAACCCTCTATGTCTCAGCCTCTTCTGCTTCAGTTTTAACCTTTGTTTTTATTTTTTATTAAATGTTTTTAAAAATGATATACAAACTTTCTGGAGTGTATAAATGGGGCAGTGGTGGCACAACAGGTTAAGCCCCCGACTACTGATCAGAAGGTCGGGGGATCGAATCCCACTGTGACCACTGTTGGGCCCCTGAGGAAGACCCTTAACCCCTGACTGCTCCACGGGCGCTGCACTGCAGCAGCCCACTGCTCCTGCCACTTGTATGTATAGTAGGATGGGTTAAATGCAGAATTTGAATTTCCCCAAGGGGAAAAATAAAGGTTAAATTATTATTATTAAATAAGAGAGGAGAGACAACTGTGATGTTTTAGGAGTTGTAGTTGAAATCTGAAAATCAGCAACATGTGTAGATGAGTTTTCTTCCCAAAACTTTCATCTTTTTCCGACTAACATGAGTTTGGTTCTACAACATTGAACACATCTCCTAGTTCCAATACTCCAGTGAAATGAAGCTGTGGGTAATTACTGCACAGTCAAGTCACAATAATAAGAATCCCACACATCACACTAGATTTCCTTCCCCCTGATCCCCAGGGAGAGACGGAAATAAAACAATCACGGATAAGTCATGCACAGAGCGAACATCATGTGCGAGTCTTGTGTCTTGCAAGTACATTGAGGGGGGATGAGTGTGCTTCCTACGTCACTGTCCTAGCCAGAGTTCATGCTATAGCAGACGTTACCGCAGTCCATTTACCCACTGGGACGGCACTGATGTGCTATAACCAGCCTATATGGAAAAAAAACAGCAAATGTGGGCTAAAAGGGACACAGGCCCTCCAGCTGCATGTTGGCGGTACTGCTGTGCTGTGATTGGGTTTCAATAATAGATAAAAGAGGTAATGTTTACACCGTGGAGTTTGATAGAGGCTTTATGAGGAATTCCTCAAACAGCACTTTAATTAAGACCCTTCAGGCTGAATCACACGCTGCCGTCCTCTGCTCTCAGAGGAAGAGATTCTCATGATCAGTGCGTGTGGTTTGTTGTTTGTGCAAATGTCTCTTTCTAAGGCTCAGCTGCTCATACAGTGAACTGCTGATTGATGGACACAAAGTAATGTTACAGCAGCACGTGTTTGGTGGGGATTTGTGTCCAGATGGCAGAGCAGCCTTCATTTTCCCCACATGTCTCGTGAGTTATTGACTGGATTGTGCCTATACCAAACCTATTTACCCTAAAATTCTGGGTGAGAGATGGAAAGCAAAGTGTCGCAAAGATACAGACTTTATGATGTTCCTGACAAATACTCTTTCTGTGATATGCAGTAAATAAAAATTGAGGGAAGCAGTGGAGTTTCCCCCTTGAAAAAGCATCAAAGTATTCTTTCCTCCTCTGTGTTGTGACAACATTTACATGGCTTTGGAGAACAGCACCAACAGATCTACAGAGGATGAGAGGTAACACAGTCATCACGATGCACAAGTTGCAGCCTTCTTTTCCTCAACTGACAAGAGAACAGCGATGTTAAAAGCAAGAACACTTCAATTGTTCTGAACAACACTAAATGTGAATGACTAAAAAGGCAATCATAGTTAAAAAAAACATCTTTTGGGACCATCTAATTGAGTTTGACACTTGAAACCTCAGCCAGACTCTGGAGTTTGATCAGATTTGATTGCCAGTGACCAGATAACCCTAAAACTGTCATCGGATTTTGATGTAAAACATTCCCTTTTCTTTTTGGAGTCCGCTCCACTTCCACTTCAAACCACAATGAAAGCACAGAGCAATAATGACATATTTAATGTGAAATTACAAAAACAGTAACTTTTATTATATCATATGGATCTTTTTCAGAAGCTGACTAAGAAAACAACAGTTTTCATGGCCTTAAACTGTGTGTGAAAACAAAGAAGCTATTCCGTCATGACCGTCAACTCTTTTAACCAAATAAACACAGTCCTGGTTATTGGAATCACAGACCACAGCAGAATAAAACATAACAGTGAATGTCACCTTTGCCTCTGTGTCCCGGGGAAGAGAACATTATTCAGCTGTAACTAGAAAATATAAGGGCAACATACTCACATGCTGTAAATACAAAGACTCCCTCTTCACTGATGAAAGCGTCCCTGTTTTGCTCTCAGATGCTTCCCTCCTTCCACCTCCTCCTTACAGCTGCTGAGTGAGGGTCATCCCTGTTTACATCTGCAGGTGGGACACCTCTGTGCTCAGAACCTGGGCTGCTGTACGGGTCTTCTTGTTTACTGGTGCTGCTAATGGAGGCTGAGAGAGAAGTCGTGTCCTTCTGCAGAGAGGAGAGGGATGAGTGGAGTCAGAGTCACCGTGCAGCACACACCATCCTGCTCTCATCTTTTCTCTGTGTCCTCTGTCGCTCAGATCCTCTGTTGCTTTTTTGGACAAAGGATAATCCTCACCCTGTGCTTTCAGCTCGTCTCATAACGATCACTCTCTTGCTCTCGGCCTCCTATTTACTTGGGCTCCTCTCTGCTGAATCCCCCTCTGCCTCCTCCCCCCACCAACACTAATGCCCCCACCCCAGGCTTTAATCCTGCTGTGATGATGTCAGCCGTATGGGCTGCTGTGTTATGATGGTTATGTAATCACAACTGCCTACCTTCTCTTTGATTCTTTCAGGCTGCTCCCGAGTCAGGATCACCTGTTTTCCTCAGTCCATTTAGCATCCATCATTAAATGAGTGTCTGTCCTCCTGCGAGCTTGAAAAGATGGACGTTTCTATTTCAGCGTTGTTCCCTGGCAACAGCATCTTCCTCCCTCACACACACACAGTCTCTCTCTCTCTCTTGCTTTTTCTCACAATCTCTTATAACCTCTCTCGCCCTCGATGAAGCCCCTCCTCCACGAGTTCTCCCTCCTTTTCTCTTGCTTGCTGCCTGTGACGCTGACTCCCCCCCCTCCTCTCCCTCTCTCCCTGCTCTCCTCACAGCTGCCCTGAGCTCTGCACGATGTCAGCAAACACACAGTGGCATCCCTGTGGCACTGCCCTCAACTCCCAGAGCCAGCAGCCACAGTTTCCTGTCCCTCTCCATTCACTGCTTGGCTGAAACATGTATTTCTGGTATGTTTACAGTTTTCTATTAATAACCTCACATTGCACAGCACTGAAATACTGTGATACGCCTTGTGGGTAAAAGCATTTGTTTTACACAGATCTGCAACAAGCTGACGGATGCAACATTTAGAGTAGTGTTTCAGAGCATTGTCTTCATGTATTTATTGCAATAAATAAGATAAACTAGTAAAGGTTTGTCTATCTTATTTCCAGGGAAGGCCTCCCTTGCTTCAAATTCCTGGCTTCTCTTGATCTTGAACTCCTTTTTAATAGTCGATAAGGTGAAATTACATGTTGATGATGTCTTGTTTCATTGCAATAATAAATTGCACACTGTAACTTTCTGCAGTGTTTCAGTTCCAGACCTCCAATGTTTTGTATTTACTTCTGTAAGATGCAGTACCATAATGTGTTGAACAGTTACAAGCAAAGCCAATGTGTAACTGGGTCACTGATTTATTTATTTTGCCTTGCATGTTGAGCTTCCTGCCACTAGATGGTGGAAGAGTGTTCCATAAGAAAAACACATCATGTCAATAACATGGCCTGACCTCTCACTAACACCTGTGTTATATTTCATATGCTCAGTGTCCCTAATAAAAAAATCCTAAAGCTTTAAAGAGACCCAAGTTTAGTAAAGTTTAGTAAATCTGCAATACTACAGTTTGGAATTCACCAAGATCAACAAAAGGTTTAAGCAAAATAAGTTATCATTAAATCTAAACAAAAGTAAAATTATGATATTTGGTCATTGTAAAGGTAATGTTCAACAAACAATTCAGTTAGAGGGTGTTGATGTAGAGAGGGTGCAAGAGATTAAGTTTCTTGGCGTTATCATTGATGACAGAATTACGTGGAAACCTCATGTTAAATATATTTCAACTAAGATATCTAGAAGCATCTCAGTCATTGTCAAAGCAAAGCAAACTAAATCCCTCCATATACTGTTTTGTTCTTCTTGCCTTACTCAAATCATTGTACTGTTGTATGGGGCAGCACATACAAGAGTACTTTAAAGCCAATATTGATATGGTAAAAAAGAGCCATTCGTTTAATACACAGGGTAAGTGAACACACAAATTCATTATTTTTAAAATCAAAACTTATGAAATTTTATGACATTGCTGAATTTCAAACTGTACAACTTCTATACAAAGCAGGAAGAAAAAAAATAACCATCTACAAAATACATTTCAAGAACGTATTGGTGGATATAATTTACGAGATGAATTATATTTCAGGATTCCAACACACAGAACCATGAAAAGCTTCAGTGTCACAGTTAGTGGGGTCAGAGTGTGGAACAGCCTGGACATGGAGCTGAAGCATAGTGCAAACATCAACCAATTTAAAAATGAATATAAACAAAGGATTTTTGAAAGGTATGGTGAGGAAGAACATAAAAGCCTCTAGGGGGCATCGTATGACAACTTGTAACTTATTGATTATTGATGGCATTGGTTCAGAGTACTACCAGGGAATGGGATGAAGATGCTATGTTGTGATGTTGAATGTATGGATTAAAATACTGTGTGCTCACAGTGATATTGTTTTTTTGTAAATGATATGTAAATTTATTTCGGGGTAGGATTAAATAAGTCTTTACTTCTTCCCATTCCTTTTTGAACATGTTAAACACATACACTTTTCTCTCTCTCTTCTTTTCTGTATACTGACTGTTTTATTATTCTTTTATTTATTATGTGTATCATTATTTGTATGTTTTCAACTACATGTTTGAAATAAATCAAATGAAACTCAAATCAAGGTATTTTGTCATCATTTAACAACCACACAGCAGATGAGTCTGAGATTGAAAATGGATGCTCCATGCATCTTAAAGCAGGGAGATTTCTTCCGCCAAGCTTTAATATGCAGGACTGCAGTTCTGTAGCTCATGTCTGGACAGATGCTGCACTACACCGACACCAATACAATCACCCAGCACATTGGTGGCAGTCCTTAGACGATCCCTATCAACACACATACAATTAGTTCTGAGTGAGAATGACGCAACCAAAACCACATCATGCTTTCAAAATGCCATATGTTACAAATGAGTTGTTAAAATTAACCATGTTACATTGGATTTCTTGTAATTTAAAACAAAAAGGTAAACTATGTAATTTCTACCCTTGATGGTTCTACTCTAACTGTAAAGAGCCTTATTGACAGGCTGTATTCATCAACCTTGAACTGTAGCCGTCGCCTGCAGTATCCTAAACCAACACACTTTCCAAAAGCCTGAAGGTGGCAATAGCTGCATGTGCACTTACAGAATCCAGTCAACAGTCATGAGCAGTGATATGTCCTCAGTGGGCAGTCCTGCTGATGCCAACACAATCACCATGGATACCATGCCAGCCTGTGGGATGCCTGCTGCACCAGTGCTTGCAGCTGTGACAATCAAACTAAACAAGGGAAACAGTAATGGCTTTGTAATGGAATAAGAATTTTAGCTTCCATGAATCCAGGCAGAACCCATTAAGTGAGGTCTTAAGCTTGACCAGTCATGCTTGTGGAGGCAAACACTGTAAATGTGAATATTTGCTGAACCCTGATCGTACATAATGGTACTGTTCTTTTAGTTGTACAACAGCTAAATCTGCAGTGACTCGTGAAAAACATGTTGGAAATCGTTGTTCGTGTTCATAAAAACAGTGCATCATTATAATTCACATATCACATTTTTCTCAAGTCAGGTAGAATCCAAGCAAGGACAAAGCAGAAGAAAACATGCACATGTAGCATCTTTATGTAAATAAACAAAACCATTAACTCACTGTGAATGTGAAAACCTGAAAGTTATATTTACCATATTTAAAAATTTTTGCCATTCTAATCCCCTGAAGACATGCAATTATACGTAATGAAACTTCTTTTTTTGATAAGTTTAAAGTTGTACCAATGAACATACCTGAGGACAATGATTTGTCCTAGATTAAAATCCATATTATGAATCTGGGCTATGAATAAAGCAGCTACTGCTTCATAAAGGGCTGCACCATCCATGTTCATTGTGGCGCCTACAGGAAGCATGAAGCGCGTCACTTGTCTGTCCATGTTGTGATTCCCCTCCATACAATGGATGCTAACAGGGAGGGTTGCAGAGCTGCAACAAAACCAAAATGTACACAGTATTAAAGTCCCAGACCTTCCACCATTGTTCAGTGTATGTTAAACATGAAGACCAACCTGGATGAAGTCCCAAAGGCTGTGCTGAGAGCCTGGAGGAGCCCAGCCATGAACTTCAAGGGATTCTTACGTGTCACAATGAAATAGATAAGAGGCAAAGTGAAGAAGCTGTGAATTATCAGGCCAGTGATCACAGTAAGAGCATACATGGCAACTTCCCGGCCGATCTGTCCTGTGTCCGTCATCTTCACCACCTGTCCTGCCAGCAGGAAGAGGATTCCCACTGGGGAATACCTGTCATATGAAGAAGCGAGATACAGCAGGAGAGATGTGATTACATAGGCTCACTGAAGAGAGGGCCAGAGAAAACATACAGTATGTGACACTCATCTCAGCTAAATCAGTGGTACAATATATATAGATGTACCCCTTTTCATGTAACCTGTTCTTGTTAAACAAAACAAACAAAAAAAACCCCACAAGCAATAAATTGATTATTATACACCCACAAAGATGTGGACAGCAGTACATCAGATGAGATAGAGACAGACAGATACTAGAGACAATTCCAAATCCCTGTAGAGATAACACTGATAAAATGTGACAGAATAATAAACACAAGCAGAGCGGTGCCAAAGAAAGGGAACACTGACAAGACAAGCAGCTCATTCTAATATTTGCTTCCCCTCTTACCAGATGACTACGTTAACCAGACGCATCATGGCTTTATTCAGGCAGTTAAAGAAATCCCTCAGAGGTTTTCCTTCAGTCTGCATACTGCTTAGGATGAGGCCAAAGGCGACAGAGAAGACCAGCAGACCCAAAATATTGATGCCGTCTGAGGTGCCTGCCATTGGTACTAACCAGTAATGATGGTCAGATTAGTGGTGAAATGATAGTGTAACCACAATATTAACAATAGAGAGCAATAATCAAAGCAGCATAAGGGACACTGTGTTAGACATACAATTGGCTCCCATGACAGACATTGAACAAGAAAAAGACTCACTGTTCTCAGTCTCATTGATGACACCACTCCTGGAATAAACTGTTTTATACTGGACATAAATATGAGCATGTGTTAATAGTTGGTGACAGTATAAATGTAAATCACTGGCACTGCAGATCTTACCTTTCTAAAACAAGCTTCCACCAGATTTGAGGGAAACATGTTTCTATAAATCAAAAACACAGACTAGGTGTTAACTGAGTATTAATTATAAAAACACTCTGATAATCAGTTTCCTGGAAAGGCTTCCATACGCACCTGATCAGATCCAGGAAAGCGTCCACACTTTGCACAGCCTCTGTTTTACCACCAGAGGACTCCAAGGTATCCCTGAATAATTTCCCTGGCTGGATGAGAACAGCTAGGGCAATGCCAGTGAATGCAGCAATAACAGTGGTGACCATGTAGTAGCTGAGGGCCCTCAGCCCAATTTTCCCATAAACCTTTCTGTCTACAGTTGACATGCCTGAAATAAAATAAATCATTGTGACAAGCTGTTAAGAAAAAGTATGAAACCCTTTGAAACTGACTGGTCTTCTGATTAATTGATCATATCATTAAAATATGATAGGATCTTCATTTAAGCTACAACTATAGACAAACACAACGTGCTTAAGATTTTCTTAGTTTGCAGCCATTCAGTAGTAGATTGACTGTTGGGGGTGTTGTCCTTACTGGCCCTGCCAATCATTAGTTCTGATATTCAGCAATTCTATGACTGTCATCATTTTTTTTTTAATTTTTAAACTGATTCCCAGTAAAATAAAATAAAAAATAGAAAACTGTTTCTATGGCTTTGATGCATCCTCCTCTCTCTATCTGTAGTCACAACTCTGTGGCACTGAGGAATGTGTCTCCTACAGCATTATCAGGTTACATGAGTTATAGCCTATTAGCACTGAAGGATAAATGTTAAAGTTCTGTTTTATACATTGTATTGGAGTTTGTGTTACTCTAGATTTTGACAAAGATTTTTATTTTTACTGTAAATGTATAGCAGATCCAAATATCGTTCATCGGGCCATGATTAGTAAGACACCTTAACTAGCCCTAGCAATCTGATCAAGTTGATTAAGCTTAGTTTCACCGATTGAAAAAAAATTCTCAGAAGCATTATTGAGTGTCAAGTGACTGACTTGCAATGTGCAGTGATATTTTCTTTGGTGAGCAACCACTTCTTCCTTGGTACCCTGCCATGGACACAATGCCTATTAAATGATCTGCAGGCAGACTCATGAACAGAGACATTAACTAGCCTCAATGATTCCTTTAAGCCTCCAGCTATGATCCTGGCCTTATTCTTTACGTCAGAGTATTTTGCATTATGTCTTTGGAGACATCTTAGTGGGAGGCCACCTTTGGGAGAGCTAAATCATCTCCACTTATAGCTGTAGATGTGTCTGTATGACGGTGAACTGTTTCATAGCTCAACTCTTTGAGGCATTACTTTGTAATCTTTTCCAGCTTTATACAAATCCACAATCCACCTTTGTTGTGGGGCATTTTTCACATCAGCAGATTTCTTCTGAATAGCAAAACGCAAAATATTTGTATGAGAGTTAATATAGTTTTACCACACAACTCCAATTTAGCTTCACTGTATGGACTCCAGATTTGCTAATTTCTTAGGGGTTCACATTTTCCAAGCTATACTGTGGATGTTGAAATGATGTGTTCAAGTCAATGATTTCTCTGTTAAGTGTTTGTTCATAGTTGTAGCTTAAAAGAAGATCAGACCACATTAAACATAAACTGTAAAGGGCTTACCTACTTCTTTTTGCATATGTAATGTACATCCATTGCCATAACTCATAAATATATATGTGTATGCATAAATAATGTGTACCTACTGTATGTAACCCATCCTCCTAGTTTCAGTCGTAGCATCTGGACTTGCTTGCAGATGCTACAATTGAAACTACGAGGATTACCATGACCAGGATGACTGAGAATCTTCACAGACATGTATGTAACCTGTCTTCATTATCAGGAAACTATTAGGATATGCCATGTGACTCCAACAACTTCAACACTGAATGATCAAATATGATACCTGGAATCCACTTTAACCAAGCTGAACTGTGAATCCTACCTGTAATCAGACTGGAAACAATGAGGGGAAGCACCAACATCTGCAGGATTCTTATCAGCAGCTCTCCAGGAAAAGATAAATATTTTATACTTCGAGCTGACATATTAATGCGTCGCAGAGCAAAGCCCAGACCGATTCCTCAGAGGAACAGAAACACAGGTCAGTAAGTCAGATTTATCAAAGAACAAGTTCAAAACATGCAGAAGAGCTAAAACGAAGAGCAGTACTGGAGAAAGCAGTAAAGCAAGCGACCAACCAACAGAGCGCAGTTTGTCTTTGTAATGGTAAAACAGACATATTCAGGTTTTAAGGGAGAATAAAATGTACGTGTGAAAACTACTTACCTAATGCAACAGCAGTCATGGTGAGAACAACAAAGGCATTTTTCTTGAGGAAATTCTGGACTGAAGATGCATAACCTGAGTTCTCAGTACATCTGTGGTGTGTTTGGGTTTCATCAGGTGCTACAACTTCTACTGAGTCCAACTCAGACAGGTCCTCACAGCCTGGTAGCAGCTCTTTCATTATTAGTCCCCAGAAACTGTACAAAAATTGCAGAAAAGACAGAACATGTGTTTTAGAACAAGAACTATTAAGACACTAATGATGATAAAGTTAAAGTCTGTGAAAAGATCAAATCTACAAAATACACAACATGAAAGCAGGTCCAAGTATGTGAAAATAAACCAATAGTTAAAAAAGAGACCTTCAAAGTGAAAAATCAATACGTTACTAAATATTTTAACCCTCTGAACTCCGAGCTGCAGTGCCTGTTTTCATTGCTCCTGTTTTCATTTTACCTCATTGTGGGTTAATTTTTCACTGCAGTCTAAAGTCCTGCAGCTCTATGGAATCAGAACAACAAGAAGGAGAGAGAACAGAATGTATTCTGTCACTATGACACAGTTAGAATGATGGAAATCAAAACATGATAAAAGCGAAAGTTTTTGATGAAACTGGCTCTCATGAGGACCGCCCCAGGAAAGGAAGACCAACCTCTGTTGCAGAGGATAAGTTCATTAGAGTTACAAGCCTCAGAAACCACAAATGAACTGCACCTCAGATTAGAGCCCACATAAATTCTTCAGAGTTCAAGTAGCAGACAAATCTCAACATCAGCTGTTCAGAGGAGACTGTGTGAATCAGGCCTTCATGGTGGTGTTGAAATTTTGTGTTGGTTTTTGGGGATAGAATTTTCCTTCGTGGCTCACAAAGGAAAATGCTTAAAGATATCACAGATTCAGTACAAATCACCCAAACGATAAATAAGCCAATCAGATTAACAAAAAATTCCCAAACTTTGATTCACCTAATTTTTACCAGACTCTTATATCCAAAGCGACATACATAGGTAGGTAGACGGGGCAGCATTTAAGGACCTGGCCTCACTGGATACCTGCTCCCTGACCAGGATTTGAACCACTGATCTCCATGCCAAGGTCTGGGGTGTTAGTCACTGAGCTATCCGGCTGGATACACATAAACCAGATAGAGTAACCAAAACATACAACTTAATAACAGGTTGTCAGCTGACAGTCTCACTTTAGCTTCTAGAAAATTAAATAAATCAAAAACTCAAAACAAAACAATTCTTAAATCAAAATTAATCACCCATCGTTACATTTCTAAAACTCTGAGAAACAAAGTAACCATGCAGCTTAGAAAATCCAAGGCAAATCTTTACTTAAACATGAAACAAAAAGGAAACAGTAAACTTCTGTGGAGAAGAATGGACAAACTACTGGGAAGGGAAAAAACAAACTGATCTTGTACAACTTAAAATAAACAGTCACCCAAAATGACAATACAGAGATGGCAATACATTTCAATAATTATTTCTTAGATTCTGTTCTCAGTTTGGCAAATGCTTTCCCTAAACTGAACTGTGTGCCTAATTCTGAATCTGACAAGTCTTCTCTTAAATTGTATAATGTAGATGAAGCATCTATGTTTGTTAACATCAGCTTGCCCAGGGACTACAGGTGGAAATTAGCAGTGCTACAACCTGGTACAATGCATCTTCTCCTTTCTGAGGTCAATGTATAAACGGTGTCAATATCAATGTTAAGCTAACACATCAGATCAGTGTAGTGACCATCATTGATCCAAATAAAGTTACATCTGACTCAATTCTAAGGACAACAACCTAAGAACTGGAGAGCCCATACACAGCCTCAAATACTGCCTAACTAGTACAATAACTCTTTAAAGGTACGCATTAGGGTTCCCTAACCCTAAAATTTACACGCTGAAGGTCCAATCCTGATTAAACTTTTTCAGGAATACGCCACTCAGCTTCAGCTCGGTTAGACTATCCATGCCACCTGATCAGAGCGACATCCGTCTAACCCAGTGTTTTTCAACCTTGGGGTCGGGACCCCACATGGGGTCACCAGGAATTCAAATGGGGTCGCCTGAAATGTCTAGTCATTGATTTAAAAAAAATACTGACAAAACTATTTTTTAAACCAATTATTCTTTTTAAAAATCAAAACACCACACACAATCTTAAACAACTGTATTCTATACTTTTTCACTTTCTCGAATATAAATCTAGTTCAAATAAAATGCAGCATCTAAAAATATCTGAGCTGGTGCATCTTGATTGATCATGTGACTTTACAGTTACCACTACTTCAGTTCCCTTGCTTCAACCTGACACACAAACTGGAACAAGAAAAAAAACTTCAACTCCAAAATTTGTCATAGAAAAAAAAAGTCTTTATTTTCAATGACAAACTTTTTTTTCAACTCCAACCTCTACCGTCTCTGTTTTAGCTCCATAAGAAACAAACTGTTGACATTTTCCATGGATGAGAAAAAAAATAATGAATAAATAAAATGTCTCTGGGGTCGTCAGAAATTTGTGATGTCAAAATGGAGTCACGGACCAAAAAAGGTTGGGAACCACTGGTCTAACCCTTCTGGACCATGACCTCAAGGCGCTCAACCTTAAAAACTCAAAATAAAACCCTATTTTCTCTCAATAACCTATTGTTCACTTCATCTTTTTCATCTCATTTCATTTCCATCCATCCATTATCTGTATACCACTTAATCCTCTGCAGGGTCGCTGGAGCCTATCCAAGCCAACTTAGGGCGAAGGCAGGGTTCACCCTGGACAGGTCGCCACGCAGAGACAAACAACCAAGCACACTCATTCACACCTACGGACAATTTAGAATCATTTATTAACATCAGCATGTATTTGGACTGTGGGAGGAAGCTGGAGAACCCGATGAAAACCCACGCTGCACAGGGAGAACATGCAAACTCCACACAGAAAGATCCCAGGCATCCTAACCGGGACATGAACCGGGGATCTTCTAGCTGTGAGGCAACAGCGCTAACCACTGAGCCACCGTGCAGCCCTCATTTCATTTCTCTCTCTTTTTTTTCTTTAAGGCCTATTTGTTTTGATACTCTGATATTTAGTCACAGCCATTGCAACCCAACATTGCCACATTTCATGAAACATATCCAATCACAATTCATACATCAGCATCATTTCATGAAGCACATTTTTTCCTTTTTTCAATTAACTTTAAAAGCCAGTTTTCTCTTACCAGTTCCCATATTCAGTCTAAAATTAAACTATGCAGAATTCGGTATTGTATACAACAGGTTTCTGCTTACCTATTTTAGTTGCCGGCTTCTGTGAGTGTTGTGGGGCGTCGAGGAACCAGGCCCTTGGATGGGGTCCAAGTGGGACTGTCTTTCCATCTAATCGTCTCAGCTTCTCTTCACGCTTCAACTTCTTCCCAAATCACGTCGGGGTCACCAATTTGTTGAAATTTCGTGTTGGTTTTTTTGGATAGAAGACAAACAACTTCTCTTTTCAGTTGCCGATGTGGCAAGGTTACGAATCGAGGGGGTTTAGGGGAGCGATCCAACAACGTCACCTGAGGACTCTCACCCCAGGAACTACTATATGGTTTTCTAAGTACCACCTTAGTCACATACAGGTCACACAGAAAGCCAGAGACGAATCAGAAGGAATTTAAATTTATTGGATAATTGATTGAATGATTAATTGAATACTGGATGACTGGAAGTGCCTGCAAAGAAAGAAACCTATAGAAAAATGGAATCAATTAAACCAATGAAAAATGCGCAAGAATATTACATGAATCCAATTTCCATTTAACAGTAAGATTATTTTTAAAACAGTTCCATCACTGTAAAATTGGTGCAGGGAGAGGAAGTGGATGGAAGCCAACAGGGGGAGGAGGTGGCTATTTCCCTAAGTGTTTCAAGAGTGCTACAAACCAACCACTAGTGAGCTCACAGCAAATCACAATCACAGCAAATCACAATCACAGAAAACTGTAAAAAACACAAGGTGCCCCCATGCCCTTACACTACAGCCTGTGAATAAAAAAGGACAAAACCACTATGCCCAACCTCCACCTCCAGCCGGCAACCAACTCCACTAACAGGGGGATAACAATAAAAAAAGCACAAATACCAGTTGGCTCTGTATAAAATACAAAATAAAGGCTAACAGGCAAGCCGATTAAAACCTACAATATAACAAACAATGCAAGTTAGTCACAGGTTACATTAAAACTATCACTCTTGTGACTTGCTGCCAAACAAACCATACCTTGGTATCACTGTATTGATCATGCAAAC
>OMNN01090617.1:0-27140 GCA_900302755.1 Chromis chromis | reverse complement strand
TCCAAAACTCACCCACCCCAATACCAACCCCGTTGTGCAATTACATTAGAGTGCCAAGGCATGGTGAGGTATTAAAAATCTGTAACAGGCAGAAATGAACAGAGATAGTGGAATGTGATGTTTCTGTAACAAGAGATCACGTAGGAAACCAGGAAGATTAAATATGTAGGAGCTGTTAAAAGGCGCTGACCTGTATAATGAAAGAAACAGCATGGAGTGCAAGGCAGGGAGTGGGAGAGAGAGAGAGAGAGAGAGAGAGAGAGAGAGAGAGAGAGAGAGAGAGAGAGAGAGAGAGAGAGAGAGACAGGGGAGAGCACAGAGAAAATGGCACAGCACAGAAGCAAAAGGCAGTCTATTTCAAGGTTATTGATGCCATCTTTTTCATGACCTCATTTTTAATTCAGAGCGCTGGGCCCTGACAGCTAATCTCGGGAAACGGTTTAAATAAATATCATTAAAGCTTCCCCGTAGCTGCGGCGGCAGACCTTGGCTTGGACATTTCTACATTGATTTTTCCCTCCGCGCGCTAATGAACGCCGCTCTGTGACTAAACAATGCTAACTTTGAAAATGACAATTAGCTGAGGTTATCTCCTGTTCAATTCCAGCTACGTAACTCCATTCCTGCCAGTGATTACCGCCTGCTCCTGGACAGCATAAATATAGTGATTATGCCCCTGGCTCCATCTTTCACAATAACATCTCCTAGGAAACCATTTCATATGATTTTACCATTAGGGCTGTAAAGGGATAATGTGTATAATTTAAAATGAGAGCTGAATGCTTGTGGATATTCACAGTCTTTAACCCAAATAACACCAAGACAGCCAAGAATATCCACTTAATTGAAAGCAATTACGTCCTGAAATATTGTTTCCTTTTTTCCTACTAGCTGGAGACTTTTTATTTCCTGCTCTACTCCACTTTGGCCCGCCGAGACAAATCGGAAGTGATCCTTCTGAGAGAGGAGGAAAACATAGGTGTTGTTCCAGTTTGTACACTGTAGATTCTTCCCCGTGAATTATATTTCTGTAGCACATTGACTAATGATTAAAGGTGGAAACAAAGACGCCTCTGGGGAACAAACACACACTTCAGCGAGCCCACAAACAGCCTCATTCATCATGCAGAGAGAATGGCCGTGTTTGCTGAGTTAATACAATGAAGCTAATTGCCCTCCAAGCAGCCCAAACATCAAGGCTCAGCTAAAATTATTCCCCTGAATGGAAACTTGCTCAGCTTCAGCTGATCTCTCTCTCTCTCTCCCTCTCTCTCTCGCCCTCACCCCTCCCTCCCACATCTTCTCTCTGTCAGCCTGATATTCACTGCAGTGTGTGGATATTATTGCTTTGTATTGATTCAGCATTATTTTCTCTCAGCTGCTTCTCAGTGGCTGGAGAAGGAAAGGCCAGCGCAGCAGCAGTCACACCTCAGCGCTTCCCACATGGATTTGTCCTACTCCGCCTGAATCCCTCCCTGCGACCCTATTTACACCTTACACACTAATGAACAATACAGCTTTTCACATCTGGCTTCAAAGCAAATTCTACAAGGATGCAAGATATATTCTGACTTTTGCAATAAAACAACTTTTTCTTCTTCTTCTCTGAAACCAGGTATTGATAGTCGTGTCTATTATTAGTTGTAAATAAGGAAGTCAGTGCAGCAGCTTCTCCTTTAAAAAACATCCATCCAGGAAATGCAGCCTGAGCCGAACATTAAGAAGCACATTGTCAGCTTGTCTGCAAATACACTCTCACACCTATGGTTTCGCAAATTTCCTGGAAAAGCCACTCTGGCCGCCGCTGCCTCTGCATGCGAATTCGCTTACAGCATACAATCCTGACACAATATGAAGCAGCCTGGCTCCCTCATATGGCACGGCTGGCATATTGCTGTATTACTGACAGGTGTGTGTGTGTGTGTGTGTGCCTGAGCTGTGCTGATGCATGAACCTGCAGCAGCCGCAGGGATGTGGAGAGGGTCGCCGGCCCGGAGGAATGACCTGCTTCATGAGCGACTGGTTATCTCTTGCTGGGAAGATCGTATTTGGCATTTGTTTAACCTTGGGAAAGTGGGCGTGTGTGGATGTTTGTGTGTGTGTGTTTGTGTGTGTGTGTGTGCAAGCAGCCCTGCATAATACCCAGCACAGCTCCCTCAGGATCATATCCATATGCTTGCTTTGGTTTGGTAATACCATCTGAGTGATTCTAATGTGGAGGTTCAAAATGCTGCAGTATCTGACTGAATGATTAGATGAATACATTAAAGTGGTGTTTTCGGTTTATCATGCAGCTTTGTGTGCTTGTAATGCATATATAGCGGGGCGTAGCGAGGCATAGCTACTGTACATACACGGTGCGTTCATGTAGGTCAGTTAATAATTCAAAACTTTGCTGTTATTTTGAGCTTTTTAATCCTCTTTAGTTGGCTTGTGGAGCAGAATGGGTGGAGATTACAGCGTAATTGGTTCCATAGTGCCTCACAACTGATCAATTAATCCTAAGAAAATAACCGACTCTCATTGCATCGTGAATTGATTTAGATCCATATGGAATTCATTACTTAAAACAATTAGATCTACATGCCACAGCAGTGAGGAGTGATGTGCAGACTATCCCACTGTTGCGAGCGCCGTTCCTTCATGTATGTGCAAGTACACTGGCTTCCCTTGAATAAAATCAATATTTGTCTTGCGGTGTCCTCACGTTATGAATAAAGCATTGTGAAATCATATTTGATGCAGCTGTGAAGGAGTTTACTCACTTCAGGCGATGCAAACTGTTCCATGTGTGCATGCATAACAGCAGTGTGTCATATATAACCACCGAACATAATAACTCACCTCTCGTAGTGTCTCCGCGTACACGTGGCCGCACTTGTGCTGCTGGGGTTGCCGCCCAATTCATCATATACATGTTTCCACTGTCTGCGGACTGTGATCTGGAGGAATGGGCGAGAGGAAGGAGTGATAAGGCAAAGGGAGAAAGAAGAGAGACAAAACACGACAAGAAGATGAATGAAGAGTACAGGAAAATTGAAAAAATATGAGAGAGAAAAAAATATATATCTAAGCGGTTGACATCATTTCAAGGTCTTGGGGATTTACTGAGTCATGATGTTCCAGTTATTGAATCCTCAACACTCAATTCTCTAACATAATAAGCTCTGTTAACATCATGCAGTCAGTTGTTCCTGCTATAACCCCTTATCCCACAACAGATGGGAATAACGGACGGGCTACAGCACAAGAATCCAGGCTGCCACAGAGCTAACAAAGCCTCGACACGAAACGTGAGATAATCAGCCGCAGATATGAGGGCTTTTAAAGGATATGAGCTCCAATTATATGAGCTGTATCCTGTTTACGGCCTGGTCTGGCTGTCTGTTTGGATGAAATTATAAAGCGATCTAATGAAGAAACAGGCATGAGCAATGCGCTTGACGACTTAACATCAAACATTGACTTCACTTTGGAAACACGTCGCACATGAATAGCGAGTGAATAAACGGCAGGTGAAGCTGCCAAGTTAAATGCCTCATACACCCTTCTTTTTTTTCTGACTCACTTTAGTTGTGTGTGTGTGTGTGTGTGTGTGTGCACTTGTATTGTACATGTGCACACTTGTGGGTATGTATGTGCATTTCCCTTCTTTTTTTCCCCCCTCAACATGGGAAAAAATGAGCGATTTATCCAATTTCCTTCTGACCAGTGCAGAACAGAGGAACATGTGTTTTCCACTCCAAGGGGGTTTTGAAACAACAGCATCATTTCTGCTAAAAGTGGCTCTGAGCAAGAGTTTCTTCTTGGGAAAACAGTGACTGACCTCAAGGG
Organism: Chromis chromis; assembly: GCA_900302755.1. Lineage (NCBI taxonomy): Eukaryota > Metazoa > Chordata > Actinopteri > Pomacentridae > Chromis > Chromis chromis. The sequence continues at coordinate 23,306 of OMNN01090617.1, read as the reverse complement.
GCAGAAGGAGGGCAGAGAAGGAAGAGACAGGGAGGAAAGACAGGTAGGAAGATGGAATTAGAGGGCGAGAAAAGAGAGCAGGAGGGTATGAGAAGGAGGGAAACAGAAAAAAAAGGAGGAGGAGGGGGAGAGAGAAGAAAAAAGAAGGGAGGGACCTTGACGAAAGAGAAGGAATATATTGCCACATATGTGAATACTTACCAACTCATATCCTCCGAGTTTCTGAGCAGCTTGAAACATAGTCCAAAGGTTGACTGTGGGAGACAGAAGACAAACAAGGCAGTTAGAAACTCTGGGAAAGGACCCGAGCTGAAACACATGACGTCATATACAGTCATTACACCAGAGGGAGGAAGATGAATATTTTCAGCCTACAGTTAAGTAAAAGCAGCAGTGAGAAAAAATGTGAAAACAAAAATGCTCCCTTACAAGTTAAAGTCATTCATTTAAGTAACAAATACACTTATGCAGAATGGCACCTTTCTGAGTGCTAAACTGCTATATGCGACATCAATTACTATGCTAATATATCACAGGGATTATTAGTACTGATGCATGTAAGCAGTAAACCAATGTTGTTTGCAGTTTCTGTGCTACTGTCACATATGCAGATTTTATGCTGTATATCTGCAACATAAAATCCTATACCATTATGTTAACTGCATAGCCATTGCTAGAAAGTTGAACTTTCACAGGTGTTACTAATATTTGGAAAAAATAGGGACTCTCTATACTATTTTAATTTGTTTCCATACTGGTCTCCTATCTGCTCTGGGTAAACACAGCCTGCAGTTCAGCCGAAAAGTCCATTATTTTTTTTCATGTGACTGTTAGCTGCAGCTGAATCACTAATGGCTCCTTAACTGTGCCAAGGAGCTGAGAATTTTTAGTTTTTAACAGAATCTGATTAGATCAAATGACTGATTTTTAATAAGTTTTTTAATTAGACATGTAGAAGAAAGAGATTTTGATGGAATATCACAATTTTATAAAGCTTAGATTTGGTTGAGTTTCTCAATGGGGCAGCACATCAGAGATGAGTAGTTCAAGGACTGCCAGAAATTTTAAAAATCCAATGATTCTTTCTGTTTTCACAATTTCTGGCTCTGATAAATGGTGTCATTTTGGCGATTTAAAAAAAAAACAAAAAAACATGCCTTTCTAACATGCCAGCAGGTCTTGGTGTTCAGAGGGTTAAAAATGTATTTAATTCATAATATTTCATAAACAATGTGTCATATTTTATCAGCCGATATGCTCTATGGGTGAAATCTAAATGCTTGATAACCATATTATCAGTAAGTACACTAAGTATCAGTACAATGAAATGCAAATTAGCCTTAAACCAAATCCTGTACATGCAAATAAATGAACATACAGAATGAACAATAAACGAATGAGAGAGACAGAAGTAATCATATATTCCTGAAATGGCAAAATGAAAACAGCTTTTCATCATTTTCACACAAAACAATGCTGCACTTGAGCTGAAAGGCTGCAAATGAACACTGAGTACCTGAACAAACAGCACTATGTGACAAAATACAGCATATGCTTCATCCTGACAAAGAGATTTGTTAACCCTCAGCTGCAGCCTGCAGGTATGAATGAAAACCATTACAAGCATCAAACACTTGGCAATATGTTCAAACTTCTGTTTGAACTAATGCAAATTCATTTGCATTGATTTCCCCATGCAAATACCCCATGACAGGCCATATCAAAATACAAGTCTTGTGTAACATTTTCCTAAAAATAGCCACGTACGCTTTCAGAGAGCCTTCAAATGGCTGTCTGTCTTTGAAAGAAAAATATTTCACACAAACAAAGAACTGCGAGTTCATTGGAGGACTTTTGTGCCAATGACATTTGTATTTGCTTTCTGTAACATCATTGTTTAACATTTTTATATGAAGGCCTATAAATAAGAAAAGGAGGCCTCGCCTGGGGAGAAATCCATCAAAATTCAATCTGTGCGTACACAAAGCCTTGCATTTGTCAAAATGACATTTTCCTATCTCCGCATTTGACAGCATTGATTTTTTCCTTCCCTCCTCTCTGCGACCGTTGTCAATGCACGGGTGGAATAACAAAGGGAGCTGGGTAGGTTTTTCTGTTTGAACTGAGCACGCTGGCATATTGTGCTTTCTGACTGTAGAAACAGAAAGATGGTCTATTTAACTAGCTTGTTATGCATCGACTGTAATTACCACAATAGCACACGGGACTGGGAGGGAACAGAACACATAAAGGAAATGAGAGAACATGCCTTTTCTTAGATGTCTTGTCATTAGCAATTTCTTTTCTTAATTTCCCTCTATTTGGCAGGGGCAATTATCACTGAGATAAGGATGACAAAACAGGAACACAATGCAGCCTAAATGACACACCGATGGCATGGCAATTAGACAACAAGGCTGAAAGAGGGAGACAAATTGGAACTGATGTTCACAATCACATGCTGATGCCCATGCGCCGAAGCACACATGCATCTGAAATTGCCACACACAGATGCACACACACGCACACGCTTACCAGTTAATCTTGCAGATCAAGGGCATTCAGAATATACAATGCAAACCACTACTGCCCTTGTTTTATTCCTCCTCAATCCACAATCAGTAATTTCTCTCAACGCCCCTACTGCAACCGAACAACTTAAACGGCAGCAGCTGTAGAGTAAAGTCAATAAATACCGAGTGATAAAACATAGAAGGACAGCAGCTCGGATGAATAAACTGCAGCGACAGTTATTAGTAATTTTCTGTGATTCAAGTGCTAGTGTGCATTCAGCCTGTTAAACAGTGGAGGACTGTTAAATGGAGCCTTCTAATAAAGTAGATATATATAAATATAAAGGAAACGAAAGCATTGCAGCTGAAACAATTGGTTAAATTAGTTTTTTTTAGGCAGAAATATTTAAATATGCCAAATATTCTTTGGATCCAGGCGTGCAGATGTGCTGTTCTTTTCTGTTTCTGAATATCTTTTGGTTATGAACAAAACAAGTCAGTTTAAGATGAACCTTGGCTCTCGGAAGCTTTGATTTTTACTATTTTTTGCCATTTTATGAATGAAAAACTGCATTAACTAGTTGCAGCCTTAAACTTTTATAATAGATTAACCATTTAATTCTATTTTCAAGCACAAATCTTAATACTCCAGCCTCTCCCAATGTAAAGGTTGGGTACTTCTTATGTTTTTCATGATAATAAAATGAATATCAGGTCAACTGGTCTCAAATCAGCACCTCTGCTCCGGGATGTTTAATGCATACAAACCCTGGAGTGAGATATAAATTCAACATGAGAGCGAAGCAGGAAAACACTCAGTTAAACCTTAAATATTATTATTATTACTGGGGTTAAAATATGTTACGAGCCATTTGGGGTATAGGCAAATTGACTGAATTTTAGTGGTTCATGTCTCTCTGCTGGGCTGTAAAGACACACAATTGCAGCCTTAAAAAAACTCCAGTAAGACTCCACAGCGAGGGAGATGAGGTGGAATATAAAGGAACAGTCCATGTTCAGACTCAGATAGGGATTTATTTGGACGGGAATCAAATGGATATTTTAGTGGCCGAGCCAACAAAGCATGGGTAAGTCTGGTAAATCATTCAACCATCTGTTGCTTTGTTAAACTCTAGAGAACTTCATAAAAAAGATTATTACTCAAATGCAACTAAAATAACATAATTTCAATTTCCATTACAGGAAAGTGAGCGCTTTGATCTTTTAATGCATTTGTAGTGAGCTTAAAGGGAAGAATATGAAAACGGCGCCTGATTACATCTAAGGGTTTGTTGTATTAATTATGATGTTTTTTTCTTTTTTTCCCTTCCTCTTTACATGTGCTGATGTGTGCTCGCTGCCAAGGACGAAGTTTAAACAGCATGATTTCACCATTTAATGAGGGCCTTGCTTATGATGTGTCTGGTTTTGAGATTCAAAGCATGTACTGTATGTAAAACAGTTGGCGCACGGACCTCAACTTTATTCTGAGCTCAAACCGAGAAATGCCAACTAAAAGTAAAGCGTGTTGGGTATGTAATTCTCCCTCCATCTCTGTCTGCGTCTTCCTCGCTCCGACTCTCTATCTCCCGCAACCACAATGACCTATTTAAGCAACAACATGTTGGCAGTCAAGATGACAGGACTGTCAAAATACCGCGGTGAGGTTAGCAGTGTCGAGGCGACCACAGCTTACCTTCATGTAATAGTTTGGAGTAATGAGTTTTACTATGCTATAAACTGTCACCGGTACATTCAATAGACATCTCTCTCCCTCTCCTGCTTCTCGTTAATTTGCTGGAGTTGTCGCGCCACGTTCTGATCTGAATGGCTAAATCCTCCTTGGTTCCTTTGACATGAATGCAAATGTGATTTCCTTTCCTTTGAATAAAGACCGAGGAAGAAGTGAAATTTGAAAAAAGCGCAGTTTGAGATGAGAGCCCACGTTCTCATGTGCCTTGCCTCGAGATCAAACACCTAAAACAAACACTTTTTCAGTTTCAAGAGACCAGAGTGCGCCCTTTTATGATGTTTGTGAGCGCGTTTCTCCTCTCTGTCCCGTGCACACCGAGTGCAAGCTAAGCATCCGACCTATATTAGACATCTTTCATCTCGGGCAGACGTGTTTCCCATACATGTGATGTTCCTTTAGCACTGTTAGAGGACGTTCTTGGCCTTCACAGGAAACCCCTTTGACAAGTGTGAGAAGATATTCTCTCCATATATAAAAGACAGTCGAAATGTGCTCTGACAGACGCCTCCTGAGTCTCACACCAACTGCTAGATGCCATTTTTCTCAACACAGAGAACTATTCCATTAGTTTATTATTACTGCAAACTGATTGTGTTGTTTTTGCACTTCAACAGCAGTCTAATTTTTAGATTTTAGGCATAGTGCCTGCAGTAATTGGCAGCATCTCCACTTAGTACCCTGAAGCTCTCATACTCTGGATAGTTAGGACAAAGTCCGCCCTTGACTAGACTGAAAAGCAGCTACTTGTTTTCCTTTTGATCACAGCAGGGGGGAAGTATAGATAACACGTGGTTAGAGATGCTTATTAAAATCCACACAGGGTTTTTCCCCTGCCTATTTTACTGCCGCGTATGACTTGCAGAGCGCAGTTTCCCTCTGATAGCTAAACTGTAATTTGAAACATACACTTCTGTTTCTTTTCTCCGAGCACAAGATATTTTAGGGTTCAAATAATGTGTTTTTCCTTTTTTTTTGCAGGGAACTTCTGAATAGGATTTGCTACTTTCATGCTTGCTCCTACAGGTGTCTTTTACTCTGATTGTTTTTAATCCCCAACTCAGCCTGCTAACCTTCCCCACTGGCGATGATATGACCTAAATTTTCAAAATAACCCCGGTGAAATGTATCTACACAAACTTTACTGTAGAGTACTCCATTGTTTAAACATTTCCAGTGAGGGAATAAGAGAGTAAGTTGTCCTACTCACTCTGTTTGAAGCCGAGGAAGGGGATCCTCTCTATGGGCGTGTCTCTTTCTTTCATGTACTTGTAGAGCGCTACTAAGAAAGCCTGCTCTTCTGCTCGGCTCTCCTCTGATGTTTCCTCCTCTTTCCTCTCCTCCTTCTCGCTCCTCTCCTCCCTCTCCTTTCCTCTCTCCTTCTCCTCGGCGGAGGATTTCTTACCGAGGCCAATGGCCTTGTGTTTGGCTGGTGCGGTTATTTTTCCGTTGGGTACCGTTTTACAGTTGGGTTTGACCTGCGAAGAGAGAAGCACACAGAGTCAGCGGATGCTTTTAGAGGGAAAATTAAACCCTTTACAGAGTGTTATTCAAATGATGTCAGACAGTTTATGTGAGGTGTGTTTGGGTTTAAGGCCAAACAAATATTCTTAGTGGCCACAGAGGAAGCCCATAATTGATTATCAATGAAGCAGCTCTTCTTGTCATCACAGATTAAGCACAGATAACTTTGATTCTAGCTTTGAAAGAGAATTGCTAATATTGATTTAACTGTCCAAGGTCATAGGAGTAACAGCTGTGGACGGGCTTTTAGGGGGGATATTTACTTCACTTTGAATATTACAACCAATGTCAGACAAGGGCTTAATAAAAAGGAGCACTGAAAAATACAAAAATACAGAATCAATTCTTACTATATATCAGTAAATATATCACTGAAAATTATCGATTTTATTTAACCTTCTGAACCCGAAGCAGTTTCTGGCATTTTTATTCCCTATGGGCTCATTTTTCACTGCAATATAAAGTCCTTTACCTCTATGGAAACAGCACAACCATGACTAGAAGTAGAGAGAACTCAAACATGTCTTCTATACATTATGACAAGGTTATAATTAGGGGTTGGAATCACAGGGTACCTCACGATACGATACGATACGATACGATACGCGATACTATCAATACTATCACACAATGCGATTGCGAACTTGTAACCGGTTGGTCGCCAGTTCGAGTCCCCGGACTGGCAAGAGGTTGAGGTGGGAAAGTGAGACCGACCACTTGTCCCAGTCACCACCACTGTGGGCCCTTGAGCAAGGCCCTTAACCCCTGACTGCTCCCCGGGCGCTGCACTGCGGCAGCCCACTGCTCTTAGCATGTATAGTAACGGTAGCGTTGCTGTCCTTCATTATACCTGTCCAAACTCTTCTTCGGCCAATTCATTTCCGCTCAAGTCTCCCTCATTCATGTGATAAACGCCACCGTGTGGAGTCATTAAGTAGTGACGCTGGGGAAACGGCAGCTGGCAGGGGAATCTGGCAGGGTTTAGAGCGCCTTATTATATTCATTAAAGTATCGATATTTGGCGCCAGCGCATCGATACTTATATCGCACGAGGAGTGACGACTATATATCGCTGTATCAATATTTTGTCCCACCCCCAGTTATAAAGTCATAAATCGTAAAAAAAGAAAAGACAAAAGTTGAATTTATTTGATTATTTGTTAACAAAAAACCTGGAATCAGCATGTACAACCTTTTTTGTATTTTGCCCACATGTGTTACCAATACTGGAGAAAAAAGATGAATCTAAATAATATATATATTTTATTATTTATGTATTTAATTTGCTTCCAGACATGTCTCCCATTTCCTATATGTGAGTAAACACAGCCTCCAATTTAACCCAGTTAAGCTGGAAACACCCAGATTTTTTGCCAAGTGACTGTTGGTCACAGCTGAGTCAATAACGACTTCATGGTTTTCCCGAGAAGTGCAGAATTATTTGTTTTCTACAGAATCTGGTTAGAGCAACCAACTAATGTTTGGCAACGTTTTAAATGAGACACAAAGAATGAAATGATTCTGATGAAATATCACTATTTTAAGCTTAGATGTGGTTCAGTTTCCCGACCAGCAAGTCACTGATGAGTACTTCAAAGACCGCTGGGAAGTCCAAAATCTGCAGATTCCCTCTGTTTTTAGTTTCAGTCTCTGATAAATGGTGTAATTTTGGAGATTTTTTAAAGAAAACATGCTGTTAAAACATGCTGCCGTGTTTTGGGGTTCAGAAGGTTAATAAAATATGTGACAAAAATCAACCAAACAGATGTGAAGACTTAATTTGTTTTCTATTTCCTTCCATTCACTAAAATGACTTTGGAAATAATTGAGTGATTTTTTATATTTACAATGCTGCCTCTTGTTGGAAAGTGTTGTGGGGAAAAGAAAAAAAAAGAAGAGATAAAACATCTTGTTCTACTGTGGGATCTTGTTGTACTTGTTTAAAAGACTATTATGTGTTCGGAAGAAGAGAAAAGACATGCAGACAAAGAACACGCTGCTCAGTAACAGATGCTATCATGACTAATCTATCAATGAACAAATGAGTCAGATGAAAATAAATTACTTTGTCTTAGAGCTGTTTTACAGACAAGTCAATCACGGAAAAACAATCAGCAAATATTTGGATATTAATTCATCATTTTCAAATTAAAAATGATAAACCTTCCCCAGTTCCAGCTTGTCATTTGTACTACACTGATGTGCCGCACTTTTTCATCCCTTTGTGCCGCACTTTTTCATCCCTTTGTGCAACATGTGGCCTTCACAGTCTTGTGTTTTTCTACATGTGCTGAATGAAAACACTGGACTAATGCACTACACTGCTGCTGTGTGGCTCACAATGAATTGTTTGGGAATCGTAGTAACCTTGTTCTGCAATTGAAGGCACAAGGACGACGTGGAAAGCAGTCGGTTGGCGATAAAAGTTGTGCCTTTAATGCAAAGATTGTGCAAGAATAGGGACTTTAACTCACTGTGTAATGTTCTTTATTGTGCTGTTAGAGTGCTACCTTTCATACTAAGCTACAAATATATGCATAGCGCACCTACATAGTCTAAAGGTATAAATATATGTATGTGTGACTATTTTGACTTCACTGAAAGAGCTTTCTATGTGTTTTCTCTCCTGTGTCGCTCGAGCAATGTGTGAATTTCCCCTCTGGGATCAATTAAGCCTTGCCTTATGTTGTTTTATGTTATTTTATGCAGCTTATCTTACCCTGGATGTCGTTTTGCTCTCTGGGCTGCAGGGATCTTGTGCTGCCACTGCTGCCTGGGTCGACCCTGCCGACCCCTGACCCTGAGCCTGACCCTGGGACTCCCTCCTCTGAGAGATCGACAACTTCTTCTTCCGAGGTCGCCCCTTCAGGTTGGGAGCTGAGGGAAAGGAAACAGTGTCAATGAGATGCATCCATTTAGGTGGAAATCTGTGCCCTCATGCAGCACAATCGCTATGTATTTCCACTTCTTTGTTTCTAACATCTTATTAAACTAAAGAACAAAACAGACATGAAAATGTTTTTCTAGACAGAAATGCATTTCCTGTCAGGCAACACTGACTTTTAGCTGAAGAGAACGCAGGCTATGACAGGAACATTTACAATCAGGGAAAGGAATTTCACAGGCCTGCTAGCCTGTAGCTAATTATTTTTAAACTGGATTAGTGCAACATTGTGCTGAATGGGGTAGCAGGCTGCCAAATTGCTCCAATGTGCTAGTAAACATGATCCTCAAGTTCCCACTCAGCCTAAAAGAGAAACTGCATTTAAATTCAGACAGATGTATTTTTAAGATTACAGATGAGGGCGTCGTAACAGTCAGGCAGTTAGTATAATAATGCAAATGACAGATGCTGGTTAACCGACGAACCCGCAGAAGGGAAGAAATTTTAAACAAACAGTTTCTGCTAAGAGAAATATTTGTTGCAGATGGCAGAAAAACTCAGAGCTTGCATGTGTTTCTCACCGCTACATATATAACATGACAATGCCTTGTGTTGGTTTTTTTTTTTCTCATCATAAAGAATCACAGCGTGTTCTAGCACCTCAGATTTACTGATGATCCGTGGCTCTATTTTTGGTTTCCCACTGGTTAGTCTGCTCATGTCTTAAAGCTCAACGCTGTTAATTAAAAACACATGAACCTGCCTGATAGGAGTTCTTTGTTTGAAAGGCTGGCAGATATAATTGCTCAGTTCACATTACACACACAATAAAGTATTTAAGCCCTCCAAGTCCTTTGTACACCCACGTTTATGTCAACCCGCGATTGTAATGTAACTTCTTGGCAGAGTGCCTTGCCTCTACGCAGCAACACAAACAGAGATAAGCTCAAAGGAAAGAGAGAGAGGGAGAGAAAAAACTTCAAATAATCTAAGTTCAGTCACGTATTTCTCAGTGTCAACATTCTTTCTTTCCATCTGCAATGACAATTAAATCACATCCAAGGTTGTTCTCTGCCAAAAGCACTCTGTGATTATTTTTGTCGGATCAAATTCCCATCAAGAAAATGTTACAATAACAGCGGAGCCGAATAAAACTAAGAGCCAGTCATTAAAAGCGTAAACTGATCACGACTCAGCAGCCCCTCACTTCATGTTGTTATTTTCACAACCGCTACGCTGTGGAGAAACAGTGCAGGGAAAATTCCAAGGACATTTGTTGTGCATTTGTCATCTCTCTGGCACTAAAAAAACAAGTTTTCAAGACTGTAATCTTTACTTAGAAAGCACTGGGTGTGTTCCTGCCTCCACTGTTTTCACATTTCACTGCTCACTCTGCCTCTTTCATTCTGCCAATTACTCATTAATGCTGAGAAGTCGCATAAATCCTTTTGTGTATTTATCAGAGTGTGTTTATTTTCCAAGGGACAGATATATAAGCGCTGGATATTTACCAAGCAGCCACATATCACAGTATTTATAGCCTGAGCTATAAAGCTTCTGTAAAAGATACACATGTAATTAAACAAAACACAAACCATAAATACAGAGCAAAAATTAGATGAAATGTTAAAACAGATGGCTACTCGCCAGACATATGCTATATATATACATACTGAAAACATATGCAGTCATGCAAAACACAAACAGCAAATGACTGATGAGGAATGCTTTCAGGTTTTTGAACATGTGACACTGGCTTAAACAAACACTGCAGGTCTGAGTGAGGTGACACTGTCAGTGCGGTTCTGTTTTTAGTCCAATCACTAACCCCCCTGACACCCTACACTGCGTTACATAACCTGCCTGTCTGTTTACATTTTTCATCAGGTCAAATACTGCTGCGTAAGAAAATGCTGCAATTACAGCAAAACGCTGCTGCATAACACAAAGCGACAGGACGGTGAGCGAGTTTAAATTCATTGACTTATTGATAGAGGACAGCCTGAACACATTTAAACAGTCCGACTAGAGGTTGCTGTGAACCGGGGGGGTTAAACGGTGCATTCATGGATTCTCGCAAACATACACAAACAAACACACAAGGTCAAGTGGAAGCAATCTTTCTGTGCTGCAGAAGAAGCGCTCATCTGCTCTCCTCATGGCACAGTTGCATAAGGGAGGAGTCATCAGCTTTAGAATAACACAAAGAGAAAAATCAAACACGGGGCCGACTGTGCGCAGATTGATTTTCTAGAATGGAAACACAGACGTTTATAGTCGGCAGAAAAGGCAACGCTAACATCACAAGACGATGATTTTTATGGCACCCTGGGAGATGCGGTATTTTTAACACTCTGTGGGCATTAAGTGTTTTTTTGTCGATGCACTAGAAACAGAAAGAGATCATTTAAGTATACATGATACTTCCCCGTACGGGCCAAAAACGGCCACTACAGTCATACGCCAAAAATGGATGCTGACCAAGCCACGAGTTCCCTTTTTGCTTCCCATTGAGCTGCTTATTTCTCAGTCTGTGGCTTTCTGCTTATCTGGGACATGACTTGGAGACACGCCTTGAAGTAGCCAGAGGACTCTTGCCTGGTCCTTCACAAAACCCCGACAGGCAAACTGCTCACACATGCACACCAACACAAATAAAAAATACAGACACAATCTGCTGTTATAGAGCTGAAAAGCAGCATCCTGGATTGTTGCAGGAAGCTGATGCCATACACACATTAGGGATAGACCCGATTATTGACCTGGACGATTATCGCGGTCGGTTTCCTGATTATCGGTATCACTTTTTTTTCGGTTGGCCAATTATTTTTGTCTGTAGTCACTCTGTGGTCTCAGAAATGTCTCTCAAGCAGCAAAAACTGAACAAGAAACACAAACCATTGCTAAAAACCAGGGAATTAGCTACTTTCACAGTGGATAATGCTATGCTAACAGCTAGCGACTAAGCTAGAAGGCAGCCACAAATTAGATTCTGGAAAACAGTAATTACGAATCCTTTATGATATGGACCTTAGTGGGCAATAAAAGTGACAGAACCGTTAAATATTAAGAAAATAGAGAACAGCAGGAGACAAACTGCATCAATCTCAGTCGAGAGCGTCCTAATTCAATCAGTCCTATTCCTGATTTCACATATTCAGTTATAGTCATCCTTATTAATGAAGAAGCCTCGTTATGAATGACAGGTTCCTGCTATCACATGCTGTTAAAACATTACATTCAATGTATATCTGCCTTTCTTGACCACCAATAATTGGCACCGGCCCTGAAAAACCCATATCGGTCGATCCCTAACACACATACATGCATATTTTTATAGGTGTTCCCCAAGGGGTCAATCCATCATGTCTTGTCACAAACCAGGAAATTAGCTACTCTCACAGTGGCTAATGCTATGCTAACAGCTACCAGCTAAGTTAGAAGGCAGCCACAAATTACCCTGAAACAGAGTCTGGATAATAATAATTAATAATGCTTTACGATCTGGACCTTAGTGGGCAATAAAAGTGATAGAACAATGAAAGATTAAGAAAATAGAGAAGAACAGCAGACATAACTGCAGGAGACAAACTGATCAATCTCAGTCGAGAGCATCCTAATTTAATCACTCCTATTCCTATTTTACATATTCAGTCATAGTCACCCTTAGTAATGAAGAAGCCTAGTTATGAATGACAGGTTCCTGCTATCACATGCTGTTAAAACATTACATTCAACGTATATCGGCCTTTCTTGACTACCAATAATTGTCATCGGGTCTGAAAAACCCATATCGGTCAAGCCCTAACACACATATATACATATATACAGGTGTTCCCCAGGGGGTCAATCCATCATGTCTTGTCACAAACCACAACAGGATGACAAGTCGATCTCCAGACGCACCCAAAAGCCCTCAACAGCTCTAAAACACAGCGTTGTCTAATAATTTGTCCCTCCTCCCCTTTAGATTCAATTAAACACAGCCCTAATACCTCTGTTTCATTGCCATTCAGTTGATGTCAGTGATAATGAAAAACTCATTAGAGACGGCTCGGGAAGGGTTCTGACGGTTCTATGCATCAACAGAGGGGAGCCACGGGGAACCACAACAAAATAGACTGATTGATTGAGAGGCTGCTGGGAATACAGAGACATATCAAGTCGACTGGAGAATTCAACTGATGGATGTCTCAGTTGATAAAGCTCACAAAACTGACTGGAAAAAGAAGAGAAAAAAAAAAGCTCAATATCTGCATGTTCGCTTAATGAACAGGAGGACGGCTTCAAAAATCCCCTTTAAAGTCGACGGACAAGCGATCGCACTGATGGCGCGCATGTTTTTGTATTTGTTTGGCAAACTGAAAATTAAAGGCTTAAGGGGGGGATCTAAAAATACTTTGATGTACTTTAGCAGATTAGCAGCCAACCCATCCTTTCATTTGGCACTTTGGAACAACACTTATGATGAAATAATCAGCCACAAGTACAGATGTGTGCAGTGGTTGCCTATTTTTAGCCTTGCTAGCAATAGGGATGGCAACTTTTGGTCATCTGATTAGTTTTCCCACTTTTTTTCCACTCTAGCAACCGAAATATCTCCACTACTAATACAATATTTTGCACAGACATTTATAGTATTCAGATGGTCCTCCAAATATCTTCATATGTATAGTCACATTTGCAGTTTTAAATGAAAAGTTTCCCCAACTATTGGAGAGACTCATGCTTCTCTTAAATTGAGCTGTGATTTGGTGATTCCTTGATTTTCCACTATTATCAGGTTAAATTTTTAATCTAATATCCAAAAAATTGTTAGATGTATACTTACACCTGTCAGCTTAACCTGTAATCTGTGTTAATTATCAGTGTTAGTGTGCCAACAGGCAGGGGTGCAGTGCTTTTTGTTTACCTGAGCACGCCTTTGACGTAAATTCACAGTTAAGTTGTGGCTTGTTTCAAAGGTTATGTAACCGCTGTTCCTACGGTGTCAAGTTTACATACATAAGTCAACTATACCGACTACACAATCACACTTGATGAATAGTCAATTAAGTCATCATGTTGCAACACATTTATGTGCAAGAGAAAGCAGGTGAACACTCCCTCATATCCATATTATCTCTGTATCTTATCGTTATTAGTCAAGTGAGTGTTATATGACAGCCAGTAGCTTAATTCAGCCATTTTAGTAAATAAATGAGCTGAAACTCGACCAAACATTGATGGACTCCAGCATTAACAGTGATAAATGTGGTCTTTAAAGGCGTGTCTGAAGATTCTCAGTCATCCAGGCCATGGTTATCCTCGTAGTTTCAGTCGTACCATCTGGACTTGGTTGAGTTTCTATAAATGCATAAATAAAAGCTTCAAATAAGTCTGAAGTTATTTTATTGTATTATTATTACCTTTTTAGCTATTCCAAAAAAAGAAAATCTACATCTTGCTACCTTTTCATACTTATTATGTAACCTATAGTCTTGACATTAAAAAAAAAAGGAATTTACTGTACCTCTTAAAGGCAACGGGCAGATATCGGCTACTTTGAAGGTGGAATTTTTATGGTTTCTTTGCATGTTGCTCCATGTTTGAGTTGATGTGTATCATTCAACGCGGTATCACTATCAATGTGTCAACTCCAACTGTTGTTTTTATCAGCTACCTTGTATGACATGCGCGTCAGTGATGATTGGAACTCCAAACGCTTAAAAAATGCAGATGATTTTCAACCACATTCTGCAATCTGCTCACATGCAGAATAAAGTGGCAGGATGTCGTTCTGGTGCAGCACCTTATCTATGCAACATGTAAAAGCCAAATTAGTTGACATTGTTAGCATTTTTCCACATCAAAAATCACCACGTTTGATAATGATATTAGCATTTAGCTCAAAGAATAAGCACTGGAGTCCCTCGCATGGCCGTAAACTCATACTCCTGTTAATTTACAATCCTCTTTGTAATCATATTATGCAAATGTACAATGAGGCTGTTATGAATGTTGATCATTCATTTTATGGGCATTTACAAAGGTCAGGCTGACATAAATCACTAATAAAAGTTGTTGAGAAATACTATAATGTCAGAGTTATTCATGACAAACAACCCTGATCCAACATCAGGTAGCAAAAAAACTGCCGAGCTCAATAAATAACATTTAATCAATCACACTGAAATTAAATGTTAATTTCTTTGCAGATGTAGCGACGGCTCTGACTCGTCAGATGTGGAATAACAACATCTAAAGGTTTTTTTTAATCCTTTAAAAAAAACTGTGACTGACTGACTGTGGAAGAATTTACCATCTGCACTTTGATGCAACAAAACTCCCACTCGTGTCTGCGCTGAAACTCTTAATTCTACAGTTTAACTTCCTCTCACCGTAACGAGGTCCAAGTTCAAACAGCGAGGTGAGGGAGGATGAGTGATGCATGACTAGAACGAGCAGTCGTAGGTGAAAAACATGTTTTGACATATTTTGTTGTCTCACTTGGTTGCAAATTCACCAAAGGCCTGACACCCACTCGGCAATTATCAGCATAGCTCGCAGCCAAAGGTAACATTCATGTTGCAATACATGGTCCTGTACAGTACAATGTGTCCCCCAGGACAGAACAGAATACAGTGCAATATAGAATTATTTAGAAATTACACTACTATATAAACAAGACTCCCTGCGAGTCTTTTATGCAACAGTTATGCGGCCAAAAGGGCAGCATACAAAAATAAAAATGAAGCAACATGCTGTTAATAAATGTTGAAACCGGATCTTTAGAGCAAACGAAGTGAGTTATTTGACCCCCTAAGTCAATTTGAAGTCACTCCCTAATGAGTTAAATTGATAAAAAGGCACAGGAAATATAAGATTTTTACCCAAACACAGCACCTACAGGAGGAGATACTACATGCATCTGCACAGGTGTGAAAGAATCCTCCCCAGGGAGAGATTTGTAAATGAACACTGTACTTGTGGAAACGCCCACTCACAGACAAAGGAGGTCACTCAGGTCCAACATACAGGGTTACAGCGGTGCGTTGGAAATTTACAGCAAGTCATAAAAGAAAACGAACCAGGATAGATTATATTTAACCCCTATAGGCCCTAAGCATATTTTCATGTACACAGAAAAAACAAAATCTCCAAAATGAGAAAATAATGCTGCTGAAAAAGAGAAATTTTCTCCCTGAAATTAAAATTCAACTGAGTATCATAACAGCACCTGTCAGAATGCAAACAAAAATATGCAAAATAAAAAAACAACAACTAACAAATACTGAATAATACATGACAGATCAGGATACAAAACACCCTCTGATGCAACTCTTGAGACACAGACTTTAATCTGTAGAGCAGCGGAGCATTAAATGTGTGATCAGTGGAGTGATATTACACTTTGGTGGAACATTTTAACTCCACTGGAGGTACGAGGAAGTGACAAGGGAGGCTCCAAAGCAGCAAGGCAACAGTACCAGAGAGAATATAAAAAAGGGAAGCAGTGACTGATTCCTGAGCCAGCAGTGACAGGCGACAGTGCGTCTTCACTATACATCAAAGATCTCAGAGGTTGGAGGGATTTCAAGTATTTTTCTGCTCAAGGACTGTGTGTCTCTGACCACAGTTTCAGGAAGTACTTCTTTTAAGGAACATGTTTGAGCTAATGTTTCTGAGTAAATACCTCATCTGATGTTCTCATGGTGGGCTACATTCCTGACACGTGTTACTCTAATCAAAAGGTTCTAATGTGCAAACTATCAGATCTACATCAAACCCACCACAACAAAACAACATGCAGAATGTAAAACCCAACACCTGAGCACATGTGTACTGTACGCAGCATGTGTCCGATTGCACACAGAATTACTCACTAGAGCTTTTAATGACACATTTCGGCCTTTTAACTGGCATTAAAATGACGATACATTATTTTTAACTGGATGTAATCCCCACTGGGTGTTCAAAAACACACATTTACCACCCACATTTACTGTTCCAGTTTAAAAGACTCACTAAAATGTCTTTCAACTATGTCCTCTCACTGTCCAGCTAATAAAATCCACATGAAAAAAAAAAAAGAAAAGAGTTCATTAAAATGTCCATTCGTCAATTCATCAAAGTTGGCTTTAACCCTCCGAACCACAAAACCACCAGTGGGTTTGAGAGGCCCCATTTATCAGAGCCAGGAAGTGTAAAAACAGCAGGAATCATTGGATTTTCAACTTTTTGATGGTCCTTGAACTACTTATGTGTGACACAGAGATACAAATCTAAACTCACTTTATTCTGCATGTCTCTTTTTAAAAAAATGGCCAAAATTACACGGATAGCTCTAACCAGATTCTGTAAAAAATAAAAAATTCTCCCCTCCTTTGTGCAACCAAGAAAACTGTTAATGAGTCAGCTGTGATCAACAGTCACGTGACAAAAAATCAGGGACTTTTTGGCTGAACTGCGAGCTGGGTTCACACAGAGCAGATAGGTAACAAATTACAAATGTAAGTAGTAAAATAACCTTTAGCATCTGGAGGAACTATTTTGTTCTTCAGAAGTGGTAACACCTGAGGGCACTTGAAAAAAAGTTTAACATGTTGATTCCAGTTTTTTCTCCATTTTTATTAAACAAGTAATCAAAGAAATTCAACTTTTTTATGACTTGTGGCATTATAGCCGTGTCATACTGCACAGAAGACATTTTTCAGTTGTTTAATTCTAACCATGTTTGTGCAAGACTTTATATTGCAGTGAAAAATGAGTCTACAGTGGGTGTAAATGTGACAGGAGCAAAACACAACAACACTAGAAACTGCTTGAGGTTAGGAGGGATAATTATTACCACACACTCCTAGCAATAATAAAAAGGGAAATTCTGATATTCTTCTCATAATTGCGGCTGTTGGGACTACGGGCCACAGTGACTTTGCGCTTACTGATTCTGGAAACACTCTGGAAAAACAATTTATGTTGGCTCGGTTTGCACGGTTGACACGATATGCAGCCTTGCCAATGGTTTCACACTATTCCAAAAATCTAGAGGTGGCAGTAATGGGTCAAGTCAGGCAGCAATGTGTCAGTGAAGGGAGGGAGGATGACATTGCAAGCTATGGCTGTAAACAATGCAGGGTTCAAAATCTGCTTTGCAAATGTGTTTATAGGCAGTTATACCTCAAGGATACACCTTTTAAAATAAATGTTTTTTTCTCTTTTGTCTGGTTGAACCACCACAGATTTCCCCCGTGTCACCCACATTACCGAAACCAAAACTACACTCTTGATTTTCCGTCTGTAAGGCAGCGTTAGGTGATCCCTCCTCTCTACTATTATGTAGCCGACTTGCAGCCGCCGTCACATCCACGTACTAATATCAGGCTTTTTCTGACATGCTCGTAATTCTCACTTTGTCACATCTGACAGCGGAGTTATTCCTCAGTTCCTGCGCTTGAAGGCACGTTTCGGCTCAGAGTCATTCGAGACGCAGTGACGGCACAGGGGGAAAAAAATAAAAAAAATCTAATGAAGCGTAATACTTCGAGCATCTCTATCACTGCAATCATCCAAAATTACACAATGCGCCCACAGAGTGAGACAGAGTGTGTGGGTGGACACAGTACACTGTTTTTATTAATCATCAGAACCTCCGTAGGTTGATAGATGATACAAGTGTTAATTAATTTCTCATAAATACACGGAGGAAGATTATCATTGATAAATTGCTAAACATTTTCGCAGCAAATTCCGAGAGTGCAGCCTTTCATATGAGGTCAACCTCGGGGGGATTTCGCATCAATAACGCTGAAATATTTTCATCACTGGTGTTGCCTGTTTTTTGCCCAATGAATGCAACATAAGAAGATATTTTTACACCGCCGTGCCTGAGAGCTATTCTGAATTTAATGAGGAGGAATGCATTTGGCTGCTTCCGAGGTATGACAATGGATACTAGTTACTGTTATTACACAAACACATCCAAGTTTTTGCCAGGCCTTCGACAACAACAAACTCAACCTTCCAGTGTGAGCAGCAGACAATTTAAATTTTCCACTGCCGCTCGGTGAACAGTGCCGTGTTTGTACCTGTATCAGAAACTTGTCTTCTGTCTACTTGCACATGAAAAATCACTGTAATACAAGGCTATTAGAACACGCGCCAGAGCAAAAGGCGAGGATTAGTCCGGCTTGTTACTGGAGAGGTCTAACAGCGGTCCCTTGAGGTGCAGCCGACTCATCCTCAACACATCTTTTCTCTAAAAAAAAAAAAAAAAAACACACAGCACCTTGACTGACTCTACTTCAACCACTTTAGCAAAGAGCAAGTTCACCCAGAGTGCACACACAAAACATAACCTATCATTAGTATCTTCTTTTTGTGTTTGTTTTCAGTATCATGTAGTTTTTTTAGATGCACCTCCGATGCAGCGGAGGTGAACTGAGGTTCACTTGATGATGTCTCAGAGAGAACAAGCTGAAAACACAGCACCGATATGTAAATAAAACTATTATAAGAGGGGAAACTGAAAAACAGCTGCGTACATTCACACAAGCAGACATATGGAGGCTTATTTATTGTAGTCTATGTCAAATATTCACTCTCCGAGGAAAATACGTGGCTCTTTAGCTCGTAAATGCTCAACTATGTTTTCCATCTTGCAGCCACTTTGTCTGCTGTTTGAGCAGGTAGAAAAATGCAAAAGTTAGTTAATCAGAGGGTGTTTTTTTTTTTTTGGCTGGAAAGATACTAAGGCAATCTGTAGAACTGTGATAAATTAGCAGAGTTTTTAACTTCTTATAATTGGAACTACTTTCTGCCATTCGTCTGTGGATTATTCAAAGGAACAAGGACGTTTCTGGAAAAGTCAGAGTCATTATTCAGTGTCGGTTTTTTTTTAATGCTGTGAGCACCACAAACCAAATTCCACTGACCTCCATCATTATGGGGTGGAGACAGAACCCCTGAGCAAATTAAAGCAGAACTATCTGCATGGCTGGGTGCTGCTAGTGGTCAGTATAACGATGTATGTTTTTGTCCTTTAATCGAACCTACTTTCTCTAATGGGCACCTCATGCATGTCTTAAGTGTGAACGATTTACTGCAGAGACGTGAATCCATGTGAGCAGATTCCAGCGACATCCAGCTCCAGTCTATTTCCCAAACCTATCATTTCCTATACAAATGCTGCATTATATCGGCTACAGTCTGTTTTTATTTTCCTCAAAGACGATTCCCCCCTTTGCTGGCTGACTGACAGCTGTGTGTGTATGCATCATTATCTCCTTCACAGAGCCTGTCTGTTGCCATAGCCTGTAGCAGACCTCAATCACACAGTATTAGAAATGACTTCGCTTTCCGCCGAGCGCCGCTCTTTTGCCGGCTTGCAGGTGCGGCACACATTATCCGAACCGTCGGGATGTAGGTGAAGTAGCTGCTCCGCTCATGTGGAACTAAAGACATGTAGAATCAGATACTTGGGGCTAAGAAGTTCATTTGATTTAGCCAAGGCGTAATGAGTGAGAGAGCGTTGCTGATAATGTTCCCGCCAGCGAGCAGCGGTCATTGAGGCCAATAAACAAGAAAATGAAAAAATAACTAAACCAAATGAACGTAAATGCGCTCTAAAGCGTCCAACACACACCAGGAAGCAGCTTAAGCTCTCGCACTGAAGAAAAACAGGATTAATTATCCCGTTTTTGTCACATAAACTCCTCTTAACTGTCCTAATTATGTTGCAGGTGCAATTTAGTAAAGACTAAACAGGAATATTGATTCATTCATCGAGTTTAGCGCGGATGTTTAAAATGCTGGTCAGGTCTGAAGTCTTAGTCTGAGGTTTCAGCATACAGTCAGGTAATAAGATCCACAATAGAGGGTCTATGCTAATGCCTTGCTAGATAGTGCACAGTAGATAAATCATGTTTATAGATTGATGTCCTCCTCTATGGCCTCTGCGAATACAAAAAGATTGCTTCCAATTGCATCTAAATATGAGCTTTATGCATGCAAACACACTGCATAATAAAATACTGCGCGCTACGGAATAAAGAGTCTCGCTTGCCATTTTAAACTACAGCCCACCACACTGGCTATTATCTGCTGTTTATATTCTAATATGTGACTATAATGTAAAAACGCTCTTTCTTTGTGTTAATCCCGACAATTTGTCAAATCTAAATCCAGCAGTGCTGCAAAGAAACGCATCAATTCAAAGCAAAATCAATTCTGTCCCTCCTCTGCCTGTGTTTTTTTGACTTTTTCTCCTACTCTCCTGCTTCTCCTATCGGTTTCTCTTTTCTGTAATAAGTATGTGAGCGGCAGCAAATGTAATTACAAAGGGGTGGGGTTGGGAGGGGGTGTGTGTATGGAGAGGAGGATGAGGAGGAGGAGGTGTATGTGTGTGTGTGGGGGGGGGAGGCGATGATTGCTATGCATGCACAACAAAATGCAACATTAAAAAGCTATTATCAGAAAAGGGAACATTTTGGCAGATATATGGCGGAGGGCAGCTCCCGCCATATGTTTGCGGAGACGGGGACAACAAGTCAGGTAGTAATTATCAATCATCATCAGGAGAAACTGTCAAAACGCTAGGCCGGGCACGCTCTGACTGGCGTTGCCATGGAGACAAGCCCACATCCCGGCAAGTATGTGTTTACCAGGACATTAAAAATACTCGCCCATATTTTTATCTCGCACTTATAAAATCATGTAAATCATTCTTTTAGCTTCTCTGAGCCGCGAGAAACGCACATGTGTGTGTGTCTATGTGTGTGTGTGTCCATGCGTGTGTGTGTGTGGATTTCCTGCCAAGCCATACTAGGAAAAGAGATTTTTCAGGGATAAAACTGAGGATAATTCCAGCTGAGGTTACGGTTTTTTGGTTTTACACCGATTTCCCTGCCTTCAGGTTCTGGCATGTGAGGGGTTACAATTAGCAGATGGATATGTAAATGGAATATTCTCACCATAGTAATACAGTAAGATAAATATGTGTATGTGTGCACATACATAATGCATTTGGCAGTAATGAGCTAATTTCTGTGACCATACTGTTGCTGTACACAGACTCTCCATTCAGACTGTCACTGCTAATATTCCTCAGCCAGGGAAAGAGGACATTCTCCCAAGCCATCATGACTTTGTCAGTTTCAATTTTACATATTTCTTTCTCCTGTTTTTGCATAGCCTCCTCCAGTTTCCCTTTTTGCATATCACCACATGCCTTCAAATCAAATGTCACTACTTGCCATACTGGCTATTCATTTCCCAGAACGGTGTACAGTAAGTGTGACTTTTCACACAATCACACATGAGGAATGTTTTCTGGAGCGTTTCCAAAATGTTCCCGACGACAATGGCGCTTTTGTGATGACAATCAATTTCCATGTGACCTCAATCCATTACCCCTTCCAGGAATCGGGATTATTTTCACTTAAAACACGCTCTGAAAATTAAATACATAAGCAAGTAAACATGAAAGCAATTTAGCTGAAACGGGTGTAAGTGCAATATGAATTTTTCTGCTTTATTATGGCAGTCATTTGGAAAAAAAAAAAAAAAAGGTAGTGTTCTTAATTCATTATTTGTGCGCCGTTGTGCATGCTCCCCCTGGGGAGAAGTAACATTACTCTTTCATCAGATCAAATGAAGCGAAGCCGTGCCGTTCCAGGAAGAGCCAATTAAACAGTTCAAAGAAGTTTATTATTGCGATGGATTATGAAATCATTCTCATCGGATTCATTGGGGTGTGCGTTTCAACAGGGGTGTGAATGTGTGTACTTTAGCACTGCACAAACTCATAAAGGCTGTCGACTCAAGCTTTCCATTTGCAAAGTAAATAGGAAATTATGTTACAATGTTACATGTTTTACAAGGGAAATTTCCCGAACTTAATTTATCGTCAAAATAAGTCGTAATTACACTGCAGGGAGAGAAGCCATGCCTTCAAAATTTCTCTGTTTTCTTCTTTCTTTCTTTCTTTCGCTCCTTCCTCTTTTCTTTCCTTTCGTTCTATCCACCTCATGTGATCACCTCATGATGGTAGCGTCGCCTGTTAAGCACTTATTAACACACATCACATTCGAGACATGGCTGGGTTTAATCTTAACCCACATCCACTGATTGACACACACACTGAGGAATGCAGTGACCTCTGACCCCCGGCCAACCGAATAATATCACCCAGTATTTATCTCAAGGCGCAGGCACACATGCATGGTGTAATTATACGAGAAAAAAAACCTCAATGTCTTTCTGTTTAAACTGCAATAAGTCACTTTTTCTGTCAGGGCAAAAATAAACACAATAAAAGCTGTAAATACCCGACAAGTGAACATGTCACTTCAGCTTTTTTCCATGTGCCCAAGTGTTGGCAAGTAGCTTTTAATGGCCATTGTTCCGGGAGAGGAAATTAAAAAATAAATCCCATTTTGCAAAGAAATGTTAAGAGCACGCAGAGGGACTGTCCCAAATAACACACACCCCGTTGTTTTCCAAGAGTGCAAAATGTAAAACAGAGTCAAAGTTACATAATGTGGAGGGATTTACTAAAAACGGGATAACCTTCAAACGCTTCCACATCATTGATACTGACAGACTGCAGCAACAACTCAGACCGGGGCTTTAAAAAATACAGTATTTCAATTTGGCT
>OMNN01090603.1:0-12998 GCA_900302755.1 Chromis chromis | reverse complement strand
GGCTGTTTCCTCTTTAAGCTCCTGCAGATTCTCTCCGCTGACCCAAACCCAACAGTCGGGAAAATGTTTAGCAACTTCTCAGTCAGCCGATCACAACTATTGCCGACTGTTGGCTAGTCTGACTGACTAAATGTAGACTATGGGTATCAGAATGCCATTGGCCGCTTATTTAATGCAGGTTTCTCCTCCTCTTTTACTTTCTACGTGTTATGGTTATTTAAAAAGACAGAAAACTATGGAAACTATGGAAATCAACAACTTCCAAGCAGCAATTTACAAACTGGAAATGCTATTTTGCTAAAGATGTGCTTGGTGCAGTAAGACAGGCCTGGTTGGTTCCTTTCGGTGAGTAGTTGTGAAGATCTACAGACAATATTTGCTGTTTTACAGGGACATTCTTGCGTTTTTGTCTACTGGTTATGGAAAAAGTTGGAATTTCCAAGTATGGAAACTGTAAAAACAGAAGGAATTGTTGGATTTTCAAATAATCTGTGACGTGCCATTGAATTAGGCAAAGTATGGCAAGATGAGGTTCCAGTTTCTAGCTATTCTGCCAAAATGGTGAGACTAAAAAAACAGCCACAACATCCTGACCACTGACAGCTTAAGTGTATAACATTGATCATATTGGTACTTTGTGGTGTTCTGATGGAAAACCTTGGAATCAAAACATGCACTGCAACAACAACAGACAGATAAAACTCCCTTGATGCTAAAAGTTCTGAGCCAGAAAGCCTCGTAGCAGAACCAGCGAACGCTCATCGGCTGTTTCCTCTTTAAGCTCCTGCTGATTCTCTCCGCTGACCCAAACCCAACAGTCAGGATAATGTTTAGCAACTTCTCAGTCAGCCGATCACATTTCATTTCCACTGTTTAGCCACACGTTGCAAACAAGCCGCCTCTGGCCGGAGTCCATCTTGACTTCTCGTCCATTTGCAGGCCCAATAAAGGCGTTTCCATTGGCAGCAGGGTCCTGGTACCGATCCACATGTTGTCTATAAAGGTCCTAATGGGGAGCTGCCTGGCTATTTGGCAGCAGGAACGACCAATAACATTTTGTAAAACCTCATTTCTGCCTCTAATCAGAGACAGACTTTGTTTTTGGACCGTTGGGTTTTCTTCGGGCTCTCTCAATGAAGAGTTGGCTGAGCGAGCGGCTCCATCGGACGCAGCAGTGGAGGGAAAAAGGACTCAAAGGCCACTGATTTGATTTGCCTCCAATTTGCCACTTATTTTCCTTCTCCCCGGCTCTTCAGCTCCACTTTCTCAGCGCACACACACCTCCACTCTTACGAGCGTGGCCATTATTTAGCTTGTAACCACGCTCCATTTTCGCTTCTCGGGGCAGCTCGTAGCCTCGGAGTTTATTGGAAAGCTATCAGTGCTCTTTGTGCATGGATGGAGAGTCTGAAGAAAAGCACAGAGCAGCGAGCAGTTATGTTTTATTACTGCAGTACGTTTTTATTTGATTTGTGCCACGTCGCGTGAGCCGAGCAGATCCACAATGTAATTCTGTGTATGTGCAGGAATAAGAAAGCAATCAAGCAACGAGCGCATTTATAACAACAAAAAAAAACCATCAGCAATTTGTTATTGTGTTTGGATTTTTGATTAGTGTCCCCATCTGTTTGTCAAGCTGCTGCAGGAGACGCTTCCTCATACCGGAGGATTATTCCAATTCTAAGTAAAGATACAGACTCGTACATTTAGTTTTGAGCACACTGAGCTATTAATACAGGTTAGATAATGAATAGTGCTGCAGGAACGAGGAACTAACAATTACAGAAAACTAACAGCTCACTGATCGTATTAGCAAATACAAACATGGACACTAGAGCTGCACAGTGGTGGGATAAAAGGAAGATATTTAGTTTTTCTGTGATCACAAGTGGAGGAATCTTCTCCAGATGACTTGAAAAACTCTAGACGGAAAGAATTAATCATTTTAGAATAGTGGTTCCCAACTGGTGGGACCCAAAAGTGGGTCGCGAAGCCATTTTTAGAGGGTCGCAGAAGCAAAAAGTAGTGGTATAAAGTCTTTCATTCTAAAGGACGTGTTTCTTCTGACACAGTTTGCTTTCAACAGCAGGATATTTAGTGGTGGTGACACCAGAAGTTGTCCACTATTAACCTCTAGATGAGGCTCTGCCAGCTTAGTGGAGACATTTATGCTAAAACGTGCCAAAAATAAACCAACATGTGCTCAGAATCTGTCAGAATGGGACAGAATATGACCAGAACTTGGCTAAAGTGTCCAAATATACCAACATGAGCAAAAAAATAAGACCAAAATCTTCCCAAGCTGCATCAAAATGTGTTGAGATCCACCAGATAAACCTTAGTTTGTTAACAGGAACAGCAAACTGAGAACATTTGGGTTGTGACAGTAATTAATAGAGACATAGTGGATCCTGATGGGGGACCAGTTGAGAACCACTGGTCTATAGTGGGTCCTGATGCTGGACCAGTTGAGAACCACTGCTTTAGAACCACTGGGATGGTCTTGTAGGGGGGTGCATGTGCATCAAAAATAAAAAACATATTTAAAAAGTAACTTGCTACTTCCTGGCTAATCTCAAGTTAACGTACACAACGTTTAGTCACATGAACAAACAAAGAAGACTGAAACTGCACTGATGAAACATTTAACCAAACACATATTGACAGCTGAAAGGCCTCCTGCTCCGTCCTCATTAGGATTCCTCTCTGATAGGGCTGCAGCCAGAGAAAAAGCTGTTCTGAAAACACTGACTGTTGTTCTGTCCTCCTCTTCATCCTCCTCCTCCTCTAATAACATCATAACCCTGGCCCTGGCCCTGGCCCTGGCCCTGGCCCTGGCCCTGGCCTTGGACTGGGGGTAGGTGCAGCTGCAGGCCCGTGGCATGTTCTGGCTGGAGGTACATGTGGTGTCATGTCAGGCCTCAGTCCATCCAGATCTGACGTTGCACTCATCATACAGAACTCTGAGGTGTTGAATTATAGATCTGAATGGTCAAACTAATTAGTCGTGCTACAAAACATTGCAGACGAAGCCCTTGATTTTGGGTTTTGTCGCTCAATATTTCCATATAACTGATGCTGCGTTTAGTTTTGCAACTAAATCTTCCTTTTAAGTGTTTCTCTCCTGTTCCTCAATAAAACTTTGTGTCTTTTCTTGTGAGTAAAGTTACAAAAAGAAACTCTTAAACTGGAGTAAATTACACATCTGACAGGCTTTTCTTGTAGATTTCATCATAGAAAATAAGAACCGTGCAAGTTTTCTTTTTTTCTAATCAAGCAGCAAGAAAAGTTCAGAGTTCAAAAGCAGTTAATTTCTCTTCAACACCTCCAGAGATGTGATAATTGAGCATCCAGGCGTCAACGCTGAGGCTGAATCGACGCAGCATCTGAAACTATGAACCCTCTGACCTCTGAGCAGGATTCGTTTCTTGCTCCTGTCACATTTTTCAGTGCAATATAAAGCCCTGGAACTCTATGGAAACAGAACAAGTATGAATAGAAGTAGAGACAACTATTGGTTAGTCTAAATACTATAGATGTTTTGTTTCTCCATGCATGTCTACGATCTCTGCTATGTTGAAACACTGCCTGCAGTTCAGCTGAAAACTCTCTGAATTTTTGCCATGTGACTGTTGGTCACAGCTGAGTCACTCATAGTTTCATCGTTGCAACAAGTTGTGCAGAATTTTCTGTTTTTTACAGAATCTATTTATTGCAAAGTTTTAATTTTTGGCATATTTTTAAATAAGACTTGTAGAATGAAGTGATTCAGATGAAATATCCCACTTTTAAACTTGCATTTGGGGAAGTTTAGTCATTGCAGTCCAGTCAGAATGTTAAAAATCTGCTATTTTATTCTGGTTTTTTACAGTTTTTGTCTCTTGGGGTTGGGGTTAGGGTTAAATGTAGCGGTTGGCTGCAGTGTGTCGGGGATCCGTCGTGCTGTTGAGGAGGTCCGGTGCATTTTTATCGTCTTTTGTGGCGAGACTGTCGTGTTGAACTGGGCTGTAGCTTGTAACCTGAGGGGTGGAAGTGATATGCAGTGGAGGGAAAGTCAAGGTCAGGGATGGTGTTGGATGGAATAGTCCCAGTCGGGTCGGTGTCTCTACCCAGGTTCAGGTTAGAAACAGTCGGTTGGAAGGTTCTACCCTGGTTAGGGTTAGGATTAGAGGAGCGGGGAAGGGGAGTAGCAGGATGTGGGGGGACCCGGTTAGGGTTAGGAAAAGGGGGCAGGGGGAGGGGTAGAGTTGGTGGGGTTAAAGGTCAGAAGAGGGCCTGGGTTAAGGCCTGGGGTAGGATAGGGTGAGGGTTAGGGTTAGTGGGTTAGGGTTAGGAAAAGGGGCAGGGGGAGGGGTAGAGTTGGTGGTGTCAAAGGTCAGAAGAGGGCCTGAGTTAAGGTTAGGTCTGGGTAAAGGTTAGGGTCTGGGTTAAGGCATGGGGTAGGATACTGTGAGGGTTAGGGTTAGGAAAAGGGGCAGGGGGAGGGGTAGAGTTGGTGGTGTCAAAGGTCAGAAGAGGGCCTGAGTTAAGGTTAGGGTCTGGGTAAAGTTTTGGGCCTGGATTAAGGCCTGGGGGAGGATAGGGTGAGGGTTGGGGTTAGGGATAGTGGGTTTGGGATTTTTTAAGGTGACAGTCAAACCTACCTGCAGGTTTTGGAGTTCTGAAGGTTGAAACTTGTAGAATAAAACCAGAAAAACATGCAAACTAATAAAACCAGCAGCTCAAACTAAATCTGAGTGTGTACAGTGTGAGGATTGTGTCTGCTAGATGATGCATGTACAAGTGTTGTACTGTAAATCCGACACATCTGTGATCCGAACACAGATTGTGCTGCTCAGTCATTATAACAGCCGTCTGCACCAGGACTCATTCACACGTCTGACGGGACGCATCCATTTCATTACGTCTACAAACGCGACCTGTTTATGCTTCATTTCCATTTCCTGCACGGCCTGATTGTTCATCGGCTCTCCGGTTCAAAGCGGAGCCTGAACGCGTCCTGAGCATTGCATTTAAAAGCTTCTGTCGACTGCAGACTTATGGGACCTGCCTCACGTCAAACAGGCAGATTATCCAACTTCCTGTGAAGGATTTTTATGACTCAGAAGAGAAAATAATTCCATGACAGTGTAGAAACAGCCATGTGAAAGCGACGCCCATGAATGTTGGCTTACATACAGCTGCCACAAGCGTTTTCCAGCCAAGAGTGTGTTTTTTCTGTTAACCGCTGGAACTCCAAACACTTTATGGGCGTTTTTCACTGCAATAGAAAGTCCTGCAACTCTGGACAATCCAAAAAGTCTCAGCCCTTTTCTCATACGCCTGTTGATCACATCTGAAACTAGAATGGCTTCACAGTTTTGCCAAGAAGCCCAGAATGTTTAGTTTTTTTCAGTTTCTGTTTTGTGCAAATGTCTTTTCTTTTTAGTGGTTTTCTGAATGAAAAATATGGAATGAAGTGATTTTAATAAAATATCACGATTAGATTTGATCAATTTTCCCAACTAAATGGTACGTCAGAGATGATGAGTTCAAGTATCAGATGATTCTGTCCGATTTTAGAGCTTCCGGCTCTGATAAATGGTGACATTTTGGAGATTTTTTTTTGTAGATAACATGGTTTTTAAACCTGCTGGGGTGCAGGAGGCTAAACCCACGTGTCTAGTATCATTTCCATCCCTGTTGCTGAACCAAAACAACTTGGACTTGGTTAATTTTTCCTACCAAACCACACATCTTACATGATTACTTCAAGGACAACCTGAAAGTAAAAAATCAGCGTATTTTTTCAGTTTTTACAGTTTTTGACTCTGATAAATGGAGTCATTTTGGTGATTTTTGAAACATAACTGGATAATTTTCTCGACTAAATGGTGCGTCAGAGATGAGTTCAAGGATCAGATGATTCTGTCTGATTTTAGAGCTTCTAGCTCTGATAAATTGTGTCAATTTGGAAATTTCTTTATAGATAACATACCTTTCAACCCCTATGTCTGATATTATATCCGTCCATGTTGTGATGCCAAAACGGCTTGGATCTGTCAGAAAATGGGCATCGATAAGCTTAGATATGGTTAATTTTTCCTACCAAACCACACATCTTACATGATTACTTGAAGGACGATCTGAAAGTAAAAAATCAGCGTATTTTTTCTGTTTTTACAGTTTTTGACTCTGATAAATGGTGTCATTTTGGTGATTTTTTAAAACGAAAACACACCTTTAAAACCTGGATAATAAATAGTGTGTTTTTATAGATAAACTAACTTTTCAACCACACGTCTGATATTATATCTGTCCCTGTTTTGATGCAGAAACAGCTCTGATCAACTGGAGAAACATAATTTAAGCTCATATTTGTTTAATTTTCCTGATGAAACTGAACATCACACATGATTACTTCAAGGACCATCTGAACGCTTAGAATCAGCAGGTTTTTTCTGTTTTTACAGTTTGTGGCTCTGATAAATGATGTCATTTTGGTGATTTTTAAAAGATAACTGGATAATTTTCCAGACTAAATGGTTCGTCATAGATGATGAGTTCAAGGATCAGATGATTCTGTCTGATTTTAGAGTTTCTAGCTCTGATAAATTGTGTCAATTTGGAGATTTATTTTATAGATAACATGGTTTTTAATGCTACTGGGGTGCAGGAGGCTAAAACCACGTGTCTAGTATAATTTCCATCCCTGTTGCTGAACCAAAACAACTTGGACTTGGTTAATTTTCCCTACCAAACCGCACATCTGACATGATTACTTCAAGGACAGTCTGAAACTTAAAAATCAGCGTATTTTTTCTGTTTTTACAGTTTTTGACTCTGATAAATGGTGTAATTTTGGTGATTTTTTAAAAAGAAAACACACCTTTAAAACCTGGATAATAAATACTGTGTTTTTATAGATAAACTAACCTTAAAACCACACGTCTGATATTATGTCCGTCCATGTTGTGATGCCAAAACAGCTCTGATCAACTGGAGAAAACATATTTTAAGCTCATATTTGTTTAATTTTCCTGATGAAACTGAACATCACACATGATTACTCCACAAAACATGTGTCAGTTTAAAACCACTAGATGTTTCCAGTCTTTCCAGTCGGTGCCTCTACAGGATGGGATCACCTAGAGGCCTTTCAAACCTGGCTTTGGGGTCCAGAGGGTTAATTACAAACAGGATGCTTCGTTTCCATATCGGAGCTCATAATAAGTAAATACCGGAGGCGTGTGACGAGCTCGTTCTTATCAGACGACGTACCTGGATGCAGGATTAGAACCAAGACGTGTAGCTAGCATCAGATTAGCATCTAGCATCAGATTAGCATCTAGCATCAGATTAGCGCCGCGCTAACGTGAAGATCAGCTCCTCTTCAAAGCTCAACACTGTTGTGGCTGCAGATAAACGCATGCGGCTCACGGTGTGTACAACATGTCAGCGCTGTCCTGGAAGCTCACACATTCACACATGACTGAACACACACACACACACACACACACACACACACACAGACACACACCGACGCTGCCAGAAGCTTCATTCTGTCGTCTCAACACCTGGACTCGTTGGCAGCTTCTGGAGCTTTCTGGGATCCGGTGTTTGGTCTTTTCTGTCTTCAAGGACGTTTTTCTTTTTCCCTTCACTTTGTTCCACTTTTGTTTACGGCGACAACAAAAACCCAAAGAGTCTATTTAGATAAATGTTGTTATGCCAACCTGATGTCTGCATGACAGGCGTTACACAGGCTGCAGTTCAGTCGAGCAGCGTTCTGACTTGTTTCTATGAGAAAACCAGCTTTGTTTGTCTAAACTGTGCAAATAATGAAGTTATTCCAGTAAACGGCCAAAGTTGTGTCTCATTTTTGTTGTTTGTGTTGTTTTGGTTCTCTTCGTGTCATTTTGTGTGTTGTTTTTATTGTTTTAGCGTTGCTTTTTGTCTTGTTTGTGTTGTTTTTTGTCTTGTTTGTGTTGTTTTTTGTCTCATTACTGTCATTTTGAGTCTCGTTTTTGTCGTTTTTTTGTGTATTGCTTGTGTTTTGTGCCTTGTTTGCGTTGGTATGAGGCTAGTTTCTGTCACGTTGTGTCCGTTGGGTGTTGTTTGTGTTGTTTTGAGTCTTGTTTTTGTCATGTTGTCTCATTTGTGTCTTTTTGTGTCTCGCTTTTGTAATTTTTTTATCTCGTTTGTGTTGTTTTCTGTGTCATTTGTGTCTTTTTGATTCTCTTTGTGTCATTTTGTTTGTTGTTTTCATTTTTTTAGCGTCTCAATGTGTTGTTTTGTGTCTCGTTTGTGTTGTTTGGTGTCTTGTTTGTGTCTTTTTGTGTCCGGTTGTGTCTTGTTTGTGTTGTTTTTTGTCTCATTACTGTCATTTAGAGTCTCGTTTTTGTCGTTTTTTTGTGTATTGCTTGTGTTTTGTGTCTAGTTTGCGTTGGTATGAGGCTAGTTTGTGTCACGTTGTGTCTCGTTTGTGTCTTTTTGTGTCTGGCTTGTGTCTCGTTTGTTTTATTATGTCTCATTTATGTGTTGTTGTGTCTCATTTGTGTCTAGTTTGTGTCTCAGTTTTGTCATTTTTTTTGTCTCGTTTGTGTTGTTTTCCATGTCATTTGTGTTGTTTTGATTCTATTCCTGTTGTTTTGTGTGTTGTTTTTATGGTTTTAGCATCTCATTGTGTTGTTTTTTGTCTCTTTTATGTCTTATTGTGTCTCATTAGTGTCAAGTTGTGTCTTGTTTTGTTGTTCTTTGTGGTTTTGTGTCCGTTGGGTCTTGTTTGTGATGCTTTGTGTCTCGTTTTTAGCATTTTTTTCATCTCGTTTGTGTTGTTTTCTGTGTCATTTGTCATGTTTTGAGTCTTGTTTTTGTCTTGTAGCGTCTCATTTTTCTCTTGTGTCTCGTTTGTGACGTGTTGTGTCTAGTTTTTGTCATTGTGTGTCTAATTTTGAAGTTGACACTGTCAGTTTTTACAGCCGTTAAAGGTTTTTGGTTTCTCCTAACAAGCATCAGGTTTTCCAGTTTTTATTTGTCTCTATTTTTAAAGTCATTTAATTAGAAAACACATTTAACTCACTTTCACACTGTCCTCCAGAACTCTCCAGACTTTATTCTCACTCAGGTTTTTTCTATTTTCTCACTGCCGTCAGCTGCTGAACCAAATTTTACTGACATAATCTGTTTCGTTTTGAAGTTTTCTTTTCATATCAGTAATCTGAGCCTGACAAGGAGGAAAAAGTCCAAAAAAGAAACTCGTCTAGAGAAAGGAAATGGAAAAGCTGCCCGTCAGTCTTTGTCTGTGGTTTCTCATAATGAGGCTGTAAACAAACGTCAGAGCGGCTCTGATTGGACGCTCCGTCTCCACCGTGACGTCTGATTGGACGCTGCGTCTCCACCGTGACGTCTGATTGGACTCTCCGTCTCAGCCGCTGGAAGGTGTTTTCGTCTTCGGGTCCTGGAGACGGGAGAGAGAGTGTGGTTTTAATCTGAGAGGGTCTTAGCTCCGAGCTGAATATAATACTTAATATGCATGATTATCCTTTTAAATAACATCAAAAAACAATATATTTTGATAATTTTAATATTTTAATTTTTTTTAAAGTGTCAAACACTGCAAAAGAATGAATTACCATTTATAAAAATACAGATTTTTGATGTGATTTGGCCTGTTTGTTTATAGTTAACATGGATTAATACTTATTTTCTGTGATTTTACTAGTTATTGTCTCTAATTTCAAAAAATATATATAAATCTGTAAAAAAAAAAAATTTATTCAGTCCTTAGTAGTCATAATTTTTCTTTTAAAAAATGTCAATTGTCTGTAAAATAAATATATTTTTGGCTGATTAAAAACAGTAAATTAATGTGGGTTAACAGGTTTGGCCTGTTGTTTGTTTGTTTGTTTGTTTATTTGTCAGTGAACTTTAACACTTTTACATGAATACTTTTTTTGTGATTTTGCTCAATATTCATTGTAATTCAACAAAACAGGGTTAATCAATCCATAATACTTAATATGCATGATTAAATAATGTGT
Source organism: Chromis chromis (assembly GCA_900302755.1). Classification (NCBI taxonomy): domain Eukaryota; kingdom Metazoa; phylum Chordata; class Actinopteri; family Pomacentridae; genus Chromis; species Chromis chromis. Next base: position 2,976 of record OMNN01090603.1, on the reverse strand, counting down.
CATTTTAATAATTTTAATATTTGAAAAATATATTTTTTTCTTTTGTTAAAGTGTAATTTTACGGTCAAACATTGTAAAAGAATGAATTACTATTTATATAAATACTGATTTTTTTGTACGTGATTTGACCTGTTTGTTTAAATAATTAATGCATAGTTATTCTCTGTGATTTGATTAGTAATTATCTGTAAAATAACAGTTTATTATACAAAAAAAAGTCAATTTTTACAGTGGAGTCTCCAGCTGAGAGTTTCCTGTCTGCTTCCATCTCCTCTCCTGTTCTGACGGAGCCTCATCTGGCCGACAGCTCCGTGTCTTTCCTTCACTGTTTATTCTTTCCTATCAGCCCAAACATCACTAACATCTCTCTCCACTCTTCTGCGTCCCGCCGTCAAACCCTAAATCTAAAATCCGACTGTACACGATGAGATTCTGCTGACTGGTGTTCCGGCGTCTCCTCCGCGGCTCTCGGCTCTTCCTGTCTTGTGCCATTTGTTTCAGTTAGCGGTCTAATGTGTGTGGTTGTCAGAACCGATCGGCTGTGCTGGTGTGAGCCGGGCGGCCGACAGTAAATAGTATTTTTCCACAGAGTTATTAGGCCGTTATTATGGCGCTAGAAGTGAACAATGCCTCCTCGTCTTCGCAGGCGGACAATTAGAATCATCATTAATCGCCACTATCAGCGCATCAGCGGGGCAGAGGGGGCATAATGGAGTTATAGACCACTTATGGGCTCATCAATCAATGCAATCGCTAACTAAACTGTCTTTCATTGTGCCACAGCTGAGTGGCCGGTCAGCGGCTCCCAGTATGTGAGAGGAATGTTTATTTGTCCTAATGTTCGTATCTCTCATCTTAAGGTCATTTTCCATTTTCCCTGCAGAGCTGCATCATAAGTTTCCCAGCGATCGTGCATCGATAAAAGCTGAGCATGTGTTTTTCTTGCAGCTCCAGCGAAACGATTAGCAGCTAAACATACAGATATCTGTCTCAGGAGATGGTGGCGACCCAACAGGAGCTAAAAGTGAAGCGATTCCTGCAGAGTGATGAATACTGATGCCGTTTGCTAAGACGATGATATGTCAGTTCTGTGTTTGTGCCTGAGAATATAACATCAATTAAAACTGCAAGCGGACGGGTTCTCGCTTCTTGCTGCTCGGCGACCGAGACAGGATATCGCCATGTGGCTGTCCTCAGGTCTGGACTTTGATCACACCTGTGAAGTTTCAGGCCATTTGGAGCATGTACAGGCCAGTTACACAGCACTTCCTGTTGGTTTCATGGTGAAACGACAGTAAATTCAAAATGGCGGACTCCCTGTTGCATTGTGGGTATGGGTTCTTGAGGCTTTTTTGTGCGTCTTGTCGTGATGCATATGTGTACCGAATTTCATAGCTCTAGGTGAAACGTAGTTCGGGGGCCGAATTTTTAAAGTTTCTAGGGGGCACAATTGAGCCAAAATGGCCAAACGGCAAAACGCAGTGGGTTGCCACGGGCGAACCGGGATGCCTTTGCGTTAGAGTTTAATAACTTTTTGTCACCACCACCTGTAATATATGTGGACCAAATTAGAGACCTGTAGGAGTTATCCCCTAGGACGAGTTCGCTCTGGAAAAGTGCAAATTTCTAAATCCAAAATGGCCGACTTCCTGTTGCATTTTGGCCAAAGGGTTGATTAGGCAATTTTGTTCGTCTTGTCGTGATACATATGTGTCCCGAATTTCGTTGCTGTACGTGAAACTATTTCTATTAACTCCACTAAAGTGCAATTTTCTAGGGGGCGCTATTGAGCTATTTAGCCATTGACGTGTGGAATTCCCCCAAAATATTACATTTTTCACCAGGCCTGATTTTTGTGCCAAATTTGGGGAGTTTTTGAGCACGTTTAAGGGGGCAAATTTGGGTTCAGAGTGGCGTAAGAAAAAGAAATAGAGCAGGAACAATAAGGTTTTTGCACCGAACCCTAATAAATGCAGCTCCAGCTTCATGCCGACGCTCCATGTTGCTCCCTGCAGCCCTACAGATCCCCATAAGTCCAAACTGTCTGACATGCTTGTTATCACGTCGTCGCCTGCAGCCATAATCATGTGTTTCTTCTTCTGTGCTTCCTCCCAGATGACCCAGGAACAGTGCACTCATAGGAACAATGTCCAGAGTTCAGAGAAACCACAAGTTTACAAAGTGGGAATATACGGCTGGAGGAAACGCTGCCTTTACTTCTTCGTCCTGCTGCTGATGATCCTGATCCTGATCAACTTGGCTCTAACTATCTGGATCCTAAAGGTCATGAACTTCACCATAGTAAGTCGGCTCCTGTGTTCTTCTTCTTCTGCTGGTGGCGGTTTCTGTGTGAAATGTTCCTATTTAAGTGATCGGTGTCGACTTTATTGAGCACAAACTGCTGTTGAAAGGTTTTGAGTGCGTCTTCTTCTTCTTTGGTTTGATTGTTGGTTTGCAAAGCAGTTTAAAGCTGCATTAGCGCCACCTGCTGGACTGGAGTGTGGAAGAAAACCACAATTTATTTTCAGAATGTGGCGAAAATGTACGTGTGGAAATATTTTAAATTGGAAAACAAATGCAGCCACTTGTAAAACCTGTGATGCAAGTATTTAGAGAGGCGGTGCAACAACATAGTTTATGAATATGTAAAATACTGTAAATGTAGAATACTGTAAGGAGAGAAATCCTGTAAAACAAAACTAAATTAAGGCAGTAACATTTTGAAATATGTTGAAACATATTGTTAAAATATGTTACAAATATTGTTAAAAATATGTTTACAATATTTTTTTAAATATTGTGACATTCAAAAACTTTAAAAAAAAATACAATAAAATAGAAAATAGCTGCAAACGTCTGTAAATTTATTATATTTTTTATATATATTTATATACAGTAAAACTGTCATTTTACAGTCACACAATGTAAAAGAACAAATTACTATTTGTAAAAATACAGGTTTTTTATGTCGACATT